>JAFIRS010007517.1:0-24439 GCA_018342105.1 Gonioctena quinquepunctata | reverse complement strand
ATTGGTGAATCTTGACTCATCGGAGAATAAAATTGATTTCAGAAATTCATTATTTGACTGTACATTATTGCGTAGTACCCACCTACAATATTCCATCCTTCTTATACTATCGTCTTCGTACAAATGTTGATGTATTTGATATTTATAAGATCGCTACTTATGTTATTTTCAAAATTCTTCTGACTCTTTCACGACTGGTATCCAACTCGGAAGCGATCTCCATAAGAGATGCTGTTTCATCGATTTCCACTCTCAAGAGAACATTTATCTCCATATCTTCAGAAACAATATTATGTTCATTGCCAACATTACTATCATGCTCCCTTCTGAACTGCTCTTCAAGGCGCTTGAAGTATTTTCGATCAGGACATTGTCGTTCGGGGTATCCCGAGTACATCTGTTGAGCAACAACTGCATTTTGCCAACATTCCCCATAAATTAACAGCATATCTTTTTTTTCATTTCTGTTATAAACTGGTGGCATTCCTTACTTATTTCTATTATCAATGCGATCAATTCAATAAAGTATTCAGTGACTAACTGACAATTACAGATTATCGAAGCGACCTTGCTAATTATTGTTATTGGACCAAGAAGATAACTACATTATTGTGTTCGTATTGGTTATACACAAAAAGAGTTGATATGGATGGATACCCCATCGATGGTACTTTTGAATGACGTCGGAAAAAATGGGGTTTCTAGTAAAAAAACGTTTTGTTTTACTTTTTTGGGACGTATTTCGAACCACAACACTATTTTTATCGAAAATACGAAAGTGTAGCATTATTTCGAATATCTGGAATAATTTTAGGGAGTTCATGGCTCTCTAGATCGTAAAATAAAATGGGTGTTCTGACAAATGAAATATCAACTATAAGGTATCATTGGATTCAAATAATTACAAATATTTCAAAAATGTAATGATATACAGGGTGTCTCATTTGAAAATCGAAAGTTGATGTCATTTCCGGAAGAACCGGAATTTGTATTTTTTTCAAATATGTCAAGAAGTGCCGTCTAGTGAGCATATTCAATATTCCAAATTTCAGAAATATAGCTATAGAAACCAAGGAGAAAAGGGGGTCCATGAGTTTCTGTCATACGGTAGATATATATATATATATATATATATATATATATATATATATATATATATATATATATATATATATATATATTTATTTTTTTTTAATTTTTAATAAAGGTCTGATTATATTTATAATTTCTCCTAATACGTTTCGACATGGTATTTGTCATCTTCAGCTTAAACTAAAATTAAAGATATGGAGTTTGAGACATATTTAAAACAATATTGAAATTTATGCAGTAAATTAATTCTCTAACAACATATGGTTCGGAATATAACACGTTATTTAACTCAATATAACAATATCTGTAACATTTATGAGTATTCACTTACAAATTATATTATTTGAATTGTGCGTTCGCATCGTACGGACGTTATTGTGGATGTCTGACTTCGACGAAGTTAACAGAAATGGTTTGTTTATCTTCCATGCATTTTTACCCTCTTCATAAGTAGGTACACCAGATTGTTTATATTGAGTTCTAGTATATGGGCGGACTGTATTTTTTTGGCAGCATGTAAAGATCAGTTTTCATTATTATTACTAAACAAAGTTAAAAAAGGTTGTTATTAATCTGGCTTAATTTTTGATATCATTTCTATTTTCAATGCTATTGGGGTCTTTTTTAATATGTATCATTTCAAGGAATGTTCTCACTCTTGGATTCCTTTCTTTGGTCAAAATTTCAACGTTGTTAGTGTCAAACTTGTGTTGTTCAACCTGTGTTCCTTCTGACAAAGTTGATGGAATTCTAGGAAAATTTAATAAATATCATCCTAGATTGAAATTTACAATAGAAGAAGAAATAGAAAAACAAAAAAACTTTCTCGGCACAACAATAATACACGATAATACTGGAAAAAATTTCACAAACTGGTTTATTGAACCAAATGCATCAAATCGTTACACAAATCATTTGTCAAACGCACCCCTTAGTTACAAAAAAAATGTTATTCAAAATTTAACTGACAGAGCTATAAAGCTTGCTCGCCCAAAATTCAGGAAAATAATATAGAAATAATCAAGAATATATTGAAAGAAAATAATTACCCCAGCCACTTTGCGGAAAAAACTTAAAAAAAAACGAATACATGCGATCTACAATAAAAATGATAATGAAGTAAAAAAAACAACAACATACATACCTTCACCATACATAGACAAACTATCGAATGAAATTAATAAAACAATGGAAAAACACAACATAACTATTTCACACCGACTGCAAAATACGAACAAAACCATTTATACAAAATTAATACCAGAAATACCAAAAAATAAACAAACTCATACAGTATATAGAAAACCGTGTGAAGACTGTCAAAGTACCTATATAGGCCAAACAAAACAATATTTGCAGAAACGAGTACAAGCCCACAAATACTCAAAAATCGACATTACAGCCTTATCCAAACACGAAAAAGAAAATCAACACAAGTTTGACACTAACAACGTTGAAATTTTGACCAAAGATAGGAATCCAAGAAGTAAGAACATTCCTTGAAATGATACATATTAAAAAAGACCCCAATAGCATTAACAATAGAAATGATATCAAAAACTTAAGCCAGATTTATAACAACCTTTTGTAACTCTGTTTTAGTAATAATAATGAACACTGATCTTTACATGCTGCCAAAAAAATACAGTCTGGCCCATATACTAGAACTCAATATAAACAATCCGGTGTACGTACTTATGAAAAGTGTAAAAATGCATGAAAGATAAACAAACCATTCCTGTTAACTTCGTCGAAGTCAGACATCCACGATAACGTCCGTACGATGCGAACGCACAATTCAAATAATATAATTTGTAAGTGAATACTCATCATAAATGTTACAGATATTTTTATAGTGAGTTAAATAACGTGTTATATTCCGAACCATATGTTGTTAAAGAATTAATTTAGTGCATAAATTTCAATATTGTGTTAAATATGTCTAAACTTCATATCTTCAATTTTAGTTTAACCTGAAGATGACAAATACCATGTCGAAACGTAGTTGAGAGAAATTATATGAATAGACTGAATCAGACCTTTATTCCAAGAAATTGAAGAAACTATATGTGTTCAAGAGACTAAAGAATATATATATATATATATATTTTGGTGGTTCTTGGGATGTAGATTCGATAAGAGAAATGAGAGTTTTTAGATAGACGTTTCGCCTCTGGCCCGAGCCTTCATCAGTATTGGCTTTTTTTATTCATTGCAAGTAGGTAATTACATCTATTTTGTTTAACAACATTGCTGAAAGAAACAATCATTTTTAGAAGGGGCACAATAGAGATACCGTTGAGGTGGTAATGTGAGTTTGTTATGATTATAAATTTATGCTACGGTACGGACCTTGGAATAACAACAGGGTTATTAAACCATTTTCTCGTTGTTTACACATTTCAGCTTATTGCTTTATGTTTGAATATCATCTCGGTTTTTCCATTGAGAGTGGAACTGTAACTTCTTACGATTAGTTTTCGGTTTGTGTTGTGTATCTTGTTGTTTCGATGTGACGATTAACAGACTACAACATTTATTAGGAGTTTTTGCTTTTATGACTGGAAATATTAGTGTACTTGTTTTTCGTTTATTTGTCCGACACTTCGGAATGTTGGGGTTGACTGGGGTAAAGTTAAGTTAATTTCTGTTTTTGGTTTCTTTAGAGGGGATAATTATTCTTGAGTTTTCGTAATTCAATTTGTTTATATTATGGAATGGTATATTCGACTCAAATTGTTAATGTCCGTTCTATTGTTGATGGCTTGTTTGCTTTTTTTTATAAATATCATCTCCTTGATAGTTCTTTTGTCTTATTGGCTTCGAGACTAGAATTTTTGTATTGGTAAAGTCAGGGTTGTGGTTGTCTGTAATGATGTGTTTATTTAAGACGGTGTTTGATTTCTTCATGTATTTGTGGCCATTTATTCTATTTTCTAATAGCTGTGATCACCGATGTATTCTTGGTTGCAATATTTACAAGTGACGCTATAAATGACCACCAGAAAAATTCACCACAATACCTTACATATCAAATCTATCGGAAGACATAAGTAATATTCTCTAAAAAAACAACATAAAAACATGTTACAAACCGACCTACCTTCTCAAACAATTTGTCACCCCTCTAAAAAGTAAAGACTCCTGATGAAAAAATCCAATCTCATTTATAGCATCCCATGTAAAGATTGCAACCAAGAATACATCGGTAAGACATCACTGCTATTAGAAATTAGAATAAATGGCCACAAATACATGAAGAAATCAAACACCGCCTTAAATAAACACATGATTACAGACAACCACAACTCTGACTTTAACAATACAAAAATTCTCCCCAATAAAACAAAAACAAAAGAACAATCTAGGAAATGATATTTATAAAAAAAAGCAAACATACCATCAACAATAGAACGGAAATTACAATTTGAGTCGAATATACCATTCCATAATATAAACAAATTTAATTACGAAAACTCTAGAATAATTATCCCCTCTAAAGAAACCAAAAACAGAAATGAACTTAAATTTACCCCAATCAACCCTGACATTCCGAAGTGTCGGACAAATAAACGTAGAACAAGTACACCAACATTTCCAGTCATAAAAGCAAAAATTCCTAATAAATGTTGTAGTCCGTCAATCGTCACATCGAAACAACAAGACACACCACACAAACCGAAAACTAATCATAAGAAGTTACAGTTCCACTCTCAAAAGAAAAATCGAAATTATATTTAAACATAAAGCAATAAGCTAAAATGAGTAAACAACGAGAAAATGGTTTAATAACCCTATTGTTACGCCAAGGTACGTACCGTAGCATGAATTTATAATCATAACAAACTCACATTACCACCTCAACGGTTTCTCTATTTCCCCCTTCTAATAATGATTGTTTCTTTCAGCAATATTGTTAAACAAAATAGATGTAAATACCTACTTTTAATGAATAAAAAAAAGCCAATACTGATGAAGCCTCTGGCCAGAGGCGAAACGTCTATCTAAAAACTCTCATTACTCTTATCGAATCTACATCTCCTCCAAAAAAAAAATATCAACAAGATTTAAAAACCGTTTCCCTATATATATATATATATATATATATATATATATATATATATATAGAAGAAAGGTAGTCTCTTGACTGGACTAGTTGAAAAAAAATGAGGTTCAGAAAACACAAAAAACCACTGATGAAACAATGGGCCAACCTCAACAACAAAATGGCTGCTGCACAGAGTAAGAAAATATTCCTCACTAGATGAAGAAACCATGAACTATTTCCAGAACATATCACGAATGGGATTTGCAATATCCACTCTATTCTACACCAAGGAGGCATAACTGGGAAGAAAATCCAGGGATTTAACAAAAGGTTGAAAAAAACTATTTTGAATTTAGAAATTAAAGTAACTATCAGTAATTTAAAGAGATCAGCATCAACTTTGAGCAACGCGGTGACAAAAGTTCGTTCCATACATCCACCTAGCACTTGCAATGAATTTAGAAATTAAAGTAACTTTCAGTAATTTAAAGAGATTAGGAATCAACTTTGAGCAACGCGGTGACAAAAGTTCGTTCCGTACTTCCACCTAGCACTTGCAATGAATAAAATAGAAGACAAAAAAAATTATATACATTTTTTTTCTTCGTGAAATTCAGCAAAGACACAAAATTAAACTTTGAAATTAGATTTATTTATGAGCATCCACGTTCAAGATAAATGGATAAAAAATTTAACTAACATTGAGATTCCCTCTGAACTCAAACGTTTTTTGGCTTTAGGTCCCAAATTTAGCATTTTCCCTACCAGCAAAGATTTCGAAATTACTTCCTTACTGGCTGATATTGAATCAATCATTCCATTGTTTCCAGATTCTGATAGACACCGATACAGGGCTCAGAGCACAAATATAATTAAACATTTTTTGCACGAGAATTCATCAAAAATAGATTTTTTACAAAATATTTTTGTCAAATGTAGTTTTTTTTTCAAAGACAACCTTGATTTATATGTAGTCAGACAACCCTAATGTAATGTACGGGCGGATTTTTTCTCAAAAAGCCGAGAGTTACTCGAAGACGATAAATATTATCTCAGATTACCACGTAATCCTACCAGTACCTTACAACAAGAAGCTAACAAACTTGTCTCAAGGTTACTCAAACTTAGACAAATTGATATATGTACTGCTAAACGTTTGAATATTTACAATGCTATAGGTCCACGTCTTTATGCTCTTCCCAAAATTCATAAACCCACTTTATCTATGAGACCTATTGTGTCCTCGATAATTGCCCCTAATAGTAGATTGGTACAATTTCTCACTGAAATGTTGACTTCTGCCTATGATACAGACAATAAATACTATAATGAAGATTCTTTCACTTTCAGTGATTTTATAACCAATTACCAGAAAATTACATTATTGTGAGTTTTGATGATGTTTCTCTGTTTAACAACCTACCACTTGAGGTTGTTAGGGAAAGTCTTTCGAATACTGCGAACTCAATTCCAAATTACTGCAACATAACGTGGAATACGTTTGTTCACATTTTGGTTTTTATTTTTGATTAAATTTTTTTTATTATTGACAATATTTATTACATTTAACATATTGTTTTCACAAAAAAAAACAATATGTTAAATGTTCCCCCAAATTGTTTCACCTCACCTGAGAAAGAAATCAGTATAGGCAATTGGATCATTTGGAATAATAAAAACCGAAATATACGCTTTATGGTAAGTTCCAATCTTTTTTTCTCCAACATTCACACTATTTTTCTAATTTGTAACATTTTCACAGTTGACCAATGAAAATTCTGAAAGAGGCATGAGTTTCTGCCGAAACGTTAATAAAATTACCAGTATGTTGTAACGACAAGTTTTTTCCGTTTGCGTCTATAGTGGGGTCCAACTTCAACCAATCTGTTGGACATGAATGATAAGTAAAAAATAGTATATGCTAGTTATTTCCGCCTAGTTGAATATCTATGGCAGTTTGAATTTTACACAACCACTGTGAAAAAAATATTTTTAACAAATGAAAACATCTTTGAAACACACATTTCCTGAATTTTAATTTTCACGACGAATCCATTGATGGTTTCGAATTGGAAATCGGATGAACAACAATCCTAATACACTAATTATTCGTCAAAACAAATAAGGAAATTGGGGTATACCACCCATCAAGAATGCAGTGGATTCACGACTTCAATTTTACGATCAAAACGAAAGGTATGATTATTTTGCGAATAAATCATTCTTTAAATAAGTCAAACATTTCGAAGGCACCTCCACTCGGAACAGAATCAAACTTTGGAAATCTTGATGAAACGCTCCGTATAATTATACATTTTTCGATTCCGCAAACATCTCTAAGTAGATCTACTCAGTTTCGGAAATGAATAGTGCTCACTCCATTTTTCAGATTTATTCCTATTCTCATTGTTTGGCAAACACTTAGAAAAACAAAAGTGTGCTATGGAAATAAAAATAACTTTGACAAGTGAGAAATAAGGGTTTATCAAAAACCTAATTTCGTATACCTAGGGCCCTTCAGGTCATTAAATTTTTCAACAAACATGTAAACAAGAGATGTAAAATGAGCATGCTATGAATTTATGGCGAATGCAAGAAAAATTTGAGACACGCAGCAACTTTGTGAGCAGAAAGGTATCCCAACAGACATCATCTATGTTTTAATATTTTCCCGTTGTGGAGGAACAACTCTGACAAGAAACTCCCAACCATGAAACTTATCATTGTTGAGGTGTCGAAAATCAATGTTTTAGCATTTGTAGCTTCTATTAGAGAAATTAGCCATGCGTTACAAATTAGTCAAGAGTCAGCAAAGAAGATGCTGAAAGAGCATAGGTAGAGGTCGTTTGGATATCAGGTGCGCATTTGTATGAAAATGATGGAAATCGAAATTTTGATTGGTTACCTTAGAACGAAACTACTCATCCCAACTTTGTTCCTTCGATATTGTTTTCCGACGGGTCAAGATTCACGAACAATGGACAGACAAAAACTGCAGATATTGGGCGCAACAAAATCAGCATTTAGTAGAGGAAAGTAATTTTCAGGAAAGATTCGGAGTAAACGTATGGGCTGTTGTAATCGGAAGTAAAATAATTGGACCAATTTAATTTCAAGGAAAGTTGACAGGGGTAAGGTATTTAGAATTCCTTCAGAATGATATTGAAGAATTGTCAATAGATTTATCACTTGCTGTTTCTGAAGTGATGTATTTTCAACACGATGTGGCTTCGCCTGATAATACCATCCAAGTCATGAAACATTTGAGGAACCGGTTTAATGAGCGACGAATTGCAACGAATGGTCCTCTAGTTGGCCTTCCCGATCACCTGATCTCAATATTTGAGCTTTTTTGTGTGGGGTTCTTTAAAAGAACAAGTATTTTATACACCGCCTCAATTACTTGAAATTTCACAAAATCGCATGCGAGTTGGCAAAATGCACTTCGAGCATTTGATTCCCTTCAATCAATCCTGGTATTATGGGTAGTTTTTATTTGGATTATGAACTTCTGTTATGTGAAAATTGATATTTTTTTATTCAGTTTCATTCAATTTCGTATCCACAGCATACTTGGTCAGCGATATACTCCAATTTCCACATGATTTTTCGACAAGTAATTAGTGTATTAGGATTGTTATCCATCCGATTTTTGATTCGAAACCATTGATAGATTCGCCGAGAAAATAAGAATCTGAGCAATGTGTGCTTGAAAGATGTCATATGGAAAAATTGACTTTTCTACAATTACCGGTTTTGGAAATACCAAGCCGACAAAGGTACTCAACAATAAAATATTTTTTACTCATCATTTATGTCCATAAGATTGGTTGAAAAGGGTCCAACAAACTCTAGATGCTAAAATGGAAATGCCTATGAAAAATCAAATGACCGAGTTTCGTCCCAAAACTATGTGATCATACTCAGAATCGTCCCTAGAATCCAAAGAAGTAAAAATATACAGGGTGTACCATTTGAAATTCCCAAGGTGGGGTTGTTTTCCGTCAAACTGGAAGTGATGGGGAGAATATGAAAAATTGAAAAAAAAAACAATTTTTTTATCCAATACACTTTCCAAGTTTGGGTCTCATACCTTCGGTACTCTGGAAACCATGACTTGTCTGATGAATACGTTGACACCAGGTATATATATATATATATATATATATATATATATTCATATACCGACTCGGTGGTTATCACGTAATCACCACTAAATCTACCACTATACAGTAAGAATAACTAAAATTTTTCATGTGTATGGTTGTAGTCACGTAGTTCCCATCTATGGTAGCCACTCCACTTATTAGTGTCATTTGAGGTGTCTGAAACATTATGGCCACTGAGCAGATCACTTTGAAGGTTCTCAAACTTGAAAGTGGAAAACAACCGTTGCGGTAACCATCCTGTACCACTTAAATATCACTTAGAAGTCACAGTCACTTTCAAGAAAGTATGATAGTTTCGGTGACATTTTGATAATTTCCATAAAATCTTCAATGTGGTAGGCACTTGATTGTGATATGTGGTGATGGTTGCCACGTTCTTGCTATCTCCATAAGTGATTACAATAACCTTCAAAATTCACCATTTCGCGCGATGACGAAAGCTAACCCAAGTTTTCTCAAATTATTTTATTGTGGCTCACAAAAAGTTTGTTAACCTGTTACGTGAAACATGAATGATTTTATTCAATATGAAATGGGTTATGCGTTTTCAATAGCCGTTTTCCTTTGATTTTGAAGTGACCATGGGTTGGTCCGTGCAATGACGAAAACTAACCTAACTTTTCTGAAATTATTTTATTGTGGCTTACAAAAAGTTCGTTTCACCTATTACGGGAAACGTGGATGATATCCATCCGAAATAAAATGGGTTATGTGTTTTCAATAGAAATTTTTCCTTGATTTTGCAAAAAAAGGTTAATTTAAATAGATCGGATCTCTGACTTGTGCTCCTGCTTAATATTAATACTTCGATTGGTAATTCTGTTTGCATAAATGCCATCATTTTTATTACTTGTTAATTGATAATTGTTACTTGATAATTGTTGATTGGAGCTGCATAAATCCACTATACTTCCTACATGTCCTTTTTTAACAATTGATGAACATGTACCCACAATTTCGAGGTCAAAACTTTGAAGTGGCAGGTTATAATAGCCCGACGTGTTATAGGTTATAACTTTGTAGTGGTGAGTCATGGGCCTGCGACGTGAGTGCCACTTTCCAGTGGTGGAAAAATTAATAATTCAGTTCCACTAGGCACTTTATGATGGGAGGAGATTTAGAGTGGTATATTTACACTTTATGCCACTTTGAAGTTATATTCTCCGAAAGCCGCCATATTTACAGAAATATGCTGGGTCGCTATTATTAGAGAAATGATCGAAATATTCAATAAAGATTTATTTGTCATCAGCACTGCATCAAACGAAGTAATTTGTTGCGTAAATATTTGTTTCAACTAACCAAGATTGATGAAACAATGTTTGAGGGATTCAAGTACATAATTTCAGAAGCGAGTTATTTCCAAAATGTATAATGTTTTCCTTGAATAAAGTGTATTCAGATGGCGTGTGCTAACAATCAAGCTACAACACCCATATTTCACAAAAAACTTCCAATCGTTTTAATTTTATCCCTATCAGAAGTATCCAAATTTAATATACCCACTTAAGCGTTTGTATGTTTATATGCTATGCATTTTTGAAGTTGACCGAGTGTTAGAAATGAATCAGGCAAAATGGAAGAGTGAGGAACATTTATCACAAGAATATGTTGCTGAACAGAGATCGAGCTACATATTATTTACACAAACGCAGTCAGTTGTTTAACGTGTCTACTGTCGGCCACTACATATCCACGTTTTTGCCAGTTGACCACAACGTGGTTTGAATGTGGCTATCTGGGATCCAGGAACGTAGATCGGAACGTAGCAGCAACCAAAAAAGTTTTCCCATTTTGGTAGCCGCCGCGTGATAGAACCGTGTATATTACGTGGCAGTGGTTGTGGCCAAACACTTCAAAGTTTTCCAGAATCGTAGCCGCTACGTTCTGTCTATTTAAAATGCTACTTGGGTATAGTGTCACACATGAAGTTCGCAACATATGGAAGTTTTTTTTATTAAGAGGTATAATGAAAATTTGACTTCGCAGTTAGTTTATGCTTGAAAAATGAGGGAAAAACAGTCTCTTTTCTTCTGTCATGTGCTACTCTAAACCTGTCAAATTTGTCATTTTTTTCGAAAATCCTCAAAAATTTTGAAATTTCGGAAAATTCCAAATAAAAAAATTTGCTCAGTTTCCAATTTTATACATTTTCTTCAAATTTGGACTCTCTACTGTCACTTTTTTCCATTTTTTTTAATTTTTCGAATCTTTCGCTCTACCGATTCGAACGGAACATGATTCAAATTTCATGATTTTGATGAATACGAGACTTCAATATCATATCTTGTCCAGAAAATACTCACATTGGCCTGTTACCAGAGAAAAAAATAAATGCACCTCCAGAAATTCGTCTTTGTTGTTGCAAAGTTCATCTAGTTTTTTCATTTCATTGTGAAACTGATTCGGATTTTCGAATTATGGACGTTAATATGTCAGTAATCGAATAAACGAATTTCTCTGATTCTTATTACACTCGTATTTCTTTTTTTCATAGATTTTTATCCAGTTTGATTATTTTTCTGACCAATAATTCAGTTACAAACAACCCCGAAATATCATACTTTTCTGTAAACCAAACAATGACCTACAGTTTCATAACTATCCAAAAGACTTTCGTTCTAGCGATTTGTACTAAACATGATATGAAATTTCGTGATTTTAAACAATACAAGACTAAAGCAACATCTCGAGAAGAAAATAGTACAATTGATCGAATCAAAATAAAATTTTCCCTTAGTAGGCTTTTGAAACAAATTTTTAGTTTTGATTTATGTCAAATAATTTCTTTAATAAATCGAGTTGTTTTGTGTACAGATTTTCCTACATTCATAATTCACAAATCAGTTTTATGTACAATGTTATCCACTCAAGACAAAGTGGAAATCGTTTATGTGGTGAGAATGTGCCATATCGAGATGTTGCTTGTATTTTCAATCACCGGCATCCAGGAAAAAATATTCACTTCAGTAGCGTGAGAAGGATATTGAAAACATTCAAAGAAACTGGCTCTGTGGACAATCGTTTCAAGAAACCATATAATCCAATAAGGTATACACACTCTTAAAGAAGGAGATATCGATATTCGAGCAGGATTTTTATTTTGGTTCCAAGGTGAGAGAGAAAATGCTATCACATTTCCCTACAGGATTTTATGGACAGATGAGGCAACTTTCACGTCGAACGGATTAGTTAGTTCACAAAATTGTCGCTGGTGGTCCAACAATAATCCAAATTCTGTAATGGAATGCCGTGACCAATATTTATTGTGTGGTGTGGTTTATTACATAACTAAATAATTGGACCATCTTTTTTTAGAGAAAAGTTGAACGCAGACATGTACAGAAATTTCATTATGAATCAGTTGTCTGAAGTTTTGGATAATCTGCCTCTGACGAAATTTGTGGTATCAGCTTGACGAGGCACCGATCCACCAAACGGTAGAAGTGAAACAGTGTCTCAGTCAGATGTTTAGGGGCAAAGTGATAGGACGAGATTGGGTAGATTATTGGCCACCAAGATCACCCGGCTTATCTCCAATGGACTTTTTCTATGGGGTTATCTGAAACAAAAAGTGTATAAGCACAGACCATTTGCAAACAAAGAACATTTAGAGAATACCACCACCGGGAGTGCTGTGCTGAAATAAATCCCCTATTTATTAAAAATGCCACAAAGTCTGTGAATGAAAGGACTATTATTTGTATAGAACGGAAAGGACGGCATAATGAATGATGAATTCGGGTTCCTCATAAGATTATTGAGATAAATCAATGAATGTTACGATGTTTTGTTGTGAATTTGGTTATAGTTATTTTGGTTTAATGTTTTTTACACATCTAATGGTGAAAATGAAAAAATTGAGATTTATGAAATTAATTCAAAAAACGTTGCGAAAAATTATTATTTGCTCGGAAATTACATCAAACAGTTTACATCCAACAGTCACACTGTTGGGAGTAAACTACATCAAAATATTGCGAACTCATCTGCAGCTAACGGGATACAAATCTGTTAAAAAAGAAATACGAGTGTAATAAGAATGAAGAGAAATTCGTTTATTCGATTACTAACATATTAACGTCCATACATTGAGAATCCGAATCAGTTTCACAATGAAATGAAAAAACTAGATGAACTTTGCAACAACAAAGACGAATTTCTGGAGGTGCATTAATTTTTTTTTCTGATAACAGGCCAATGTGGGTATTTTCAGGCATGTATGACATTGAAGTCTCGTATTCATCAAAATTATGATGAATCTCCCTGGAATCATGTTTCGTTTAATGATAATGAAAAATCAAATTTGAAGTTTAGAAGCAACAAAAGGAATCGAGGCTGTTTTTCTCATTTCTGAACAGCCACACTGTATTCTGGAAGTCAATGACATTGAAGTACATCTATTCATAAAAAACTTACTCATATTTGCAACTTCTATGTGTCACCTCGATATATATAATAAATCCAATATTTGGATATATATATGTTATATATAAATATATATATATAATATATATATATGAATTATTTTTATCGACGTATTTATTAATTTGAAAATTGGTATTCGTCTGTTTATATAAAAATTTCTTTATTAACTTTGACAGTTTATTGTCTTATCATAAAGAAAGATGTTGAAATATCAAATATGAATATTGGTATGAACTTACATTAAAATGAGTAATTAACGAATATAATGAATATATCATTATGACTTTAAAAATAAACTGACGCATTGCAATTTGTGAGTAGTTGATTTTCTGGTTAGGATAAGGGTATATATATTAAGATAAAGTTCATTTTGAAATAAATACGAGTAGATTTTGCTCAGTTGGTCGATGTCAGATCTCTTATTTATGTTATTAACGTCACTATTAATTGCCACCATTTCCTTTTTGTCAAGTTGAAAAGGGAAACATTCTCAATCGAATATTGATAAAAAGATTTTTCTGTGAATTGAAAAATCCACGATTGAAATGAAGTTATTTTTTGTGAATGTCTAACAGAAAACAACTACTTCCCCGGCTAAAGCCACGCTGGACATTGAACTACATCTGATAGATATTCTGAAAAAGCCCTAACTCAAAAGAGAAAATCTTTTTATCAATATTCGATTGAGAATGTTTCCCTTTTCAACATGAATACCCCACAAGAGGTTATCTTGACGATGGAAGATAGTGACTAAAGTTTATCTTTCAGTCGCAGATGATTCCACATCTGATTTTATGAACATCCTGTTCATATTTTCAACAAATCAATCTTTTTGTCAAGTTTTGTTCTTGATATATAATTTTTGTGTCATGATAATTCATTATGTGATCTTGGTTCACTACATGATCAGAGAGTGCACAAAAAAGTTTTTGGAGTCTACAGTCACTTTTATGACCAGTGATTCGTGATTCAATGTTTGACTCGTTTGTCCAATGTAATTTTTATCACAAGTACTACGAGGTATACTATAAACTGAATGTGCACCGATGAAAAATAATTCAGTTTATAGTATACCTTGTAGTACTTGTGATAAAAATTACATTGGACAAATGAGTCAAACATTGAAATCACGAATCACTGGTCATAAAAGTGACTGTAGACTCCAAAAACTTTCTTGTGCACTCTCTGATCATGTAGTGAACCAAGATCACATAATGAAATATCATGACACAAAAATTATATATCAAGAACAAAACTTGACAGAAAGACTTTTTTTAGAAATGGTGGCAATTAATAGTGACGTAAATAACATGAATAAGAGATCTGACATCGACCAACTGAGCAAAATCTACTCGTATTTACTTTCAAAATGAACTTTTATCTTAATAAATATGCATACAGAATCCCCTGTACATCCTAACACAGAAACATCAACTACTCACAAAATTGCAATTGTCTGTCAGTGTGACAATTTTTTAAAGTCATAATGTCGATATATTTTATACATTTATATTCGTTAATTTAACTCATTTTACATGTAAGTTCATACCAATTTTTCATATTTGATATTTTTTCAACCATTCTTGTTTTTTAGCCTTGATAAAGACAAAATAAATTGTCGAAAGCTTGGAAAAGTAAAGAAGAGTTTTTCTTTATATAAGACCAGACTGAATACCCGCTAATTCTTCAAAATAATACATGATATATATATATACATATATATATATATATATATATTGTTATGTAATGTTATGCCAGTTGTAAATTTTAAAAGACTAAAAACCCACAAAAAAAATAATTACTAGATGGTTAAGGGTTTCAAGAGTTTGTTTGTGAATAACTTTTGAAATTTTATGTATATTGTGAGCCTAGGTAGAATATGGATAGATAAAAATGTCAAAATACTATAAAACAATCAATTTCATACACTGTTAAAATTATTATAACCCATAATTGCTCAAAAGACAACAAAAAGTCTAAATTTAAAAAAATTTCAGGAATAAACAGTAATCAACACATTTATAAATTTGAAACATGCAGTATATGAAATTGTAGCTAACTGAAAGTAGCCAATGATATAACAGCAAATGTCTTAATAAAAATAGCCAATCAGGGAATAGATGGTGAAATTGGAAATTGTGGGAGAATAGCAATGAGATGGTATCAGAAGCAATTATTATCGAAATTTGTAAATAATGATAAGAGTGGAAAAATAATTGTATATATAAATTTTGCAATATAAATATAAACAGTGAAAAGTGACAATTCAGTGCACGAATTCAAAAATTCAAATGAAAAAACAAGGAGAAAAAAATGTATCTAGGCGATAGAAAACAAAGCTTAAAAAAGATCGAAAATAAATTTTCAAGCGGATGCCACGCAAAAATTTTACTAAAAGAAAATTGGAATAATCCCATCATTTGGTGAACTAACCCAATAATACCTTAATGATAACATATCCACGGATCCATATGCTGATTTCCGCATCTATATAGTTCCTGATTCATGGTATTGCAGTCCTGACAGCGATTGGAGAGAGGAGACATCCTGATTCATGGTATAATTAGAACACCAACAGTTCCAACCAGGTATAAAACTTTAATAGTGCTCTTCCGGTCCTGAACTATTTCACAAATAACATATTTCACATTCGAAGAACTTTATGTCACCCTATTTTGAACAATAACAGAAAACTTCACTCTCACGGAAAAAGTGAGGTTCTGTTTATCTATCCATGATCTGATTTATTATTATTATCCGTGAATATTTGTTTGATTCACCCTAGTATGAGTTATTTCTCATAGGCCAGGTATTATTAAGTCTTCCTGAATAAAGGAGATAATTGCTTTTGATATTTTGTTGTTTTGTTTTCTCACAATGATCAATAACATACCAAAGACCATTCAATAAACTGAAGTTAGCCAGCAGTGGCAGTGTCTCTATTGCCTTGAACCGGCCACCTTGAGATAAGGGCGTACCAACTGTTGCTTAGCAGTGGTGAGGAAAATAATAATTGTTGGTAGCGTGACGAGAGAACAGTGACGTTCGCTGGCAATTATTATTACAGCACACAATACAGGGGCAGAAATATCTATTTATATCATATCGATTTGGCTCTTAAAGAATAACTGAAGATTATTAGCTATATCATTATTATATAAAACCAACTTATATTTTTCAATTCATCAAAACATATCAAATAGTGCCCAACGCGGTGCAAAAATATAATTTTAATAATGATAAAAAAAAATATATATTTCCAAATTCTCAAATCATAACAAATGGCACCCAAAAGTGGGGCGAAATAAAAACAAAATAATTTGTTATATCATCAAATCATAACAAGTGGCGCCCAACGTGGGGCAAAGTAAGGGCAATATATCATTTCATAATATTTATTGAGGAAAAGGCGAGTAAGGGAAATATATTATTCCTTTATATTCATCGCAACGTAGTGGCAAAGTGAAGGCAGTATATTATTTCTGAATATTTACCGCAACGTAAGGGCAAGCAAGGGAAATATAATATTTCTTAGCATTTATCAGGGCGAGAAAAGGCAAAGTGAGGGCAATATATCATTTCATGGCAGAGTAAGGGCAAGTAAAGGAAAAATATATTTCTTAATATTTATTGCAATACTGGGTGAACTTTAGCAATTGGCATTTCAACGTGTAAGGCTAGATATTGGTAAATAAAAAATGGATTTGCAGAGAGTGAGTTTCAACTAATAATGGATTGCTTAGAAAGAATGGAAAGGAAAATGCAAGAAAACTATGATAGTATGAGAGATTTCATAAGAAATGGATTTAGAGAGAACACAGATAGAAAGATAGGAAGTACAGAAGAAATATGTGAACGATTAGAAAGAAGTAGTGAGCAAAATAAAATTGAGGGAATAGTTATACAAAAAACAGATGATAGTAACAGTTTATTAGAAAAAAATTACAAACAGATACAAAATATAAAAATGAATTTCGATCTCCAAAATAATGAACTTATGCATAATATAAATGTGATAATAAAAATTTTCAGATGAAAAAGGGAAGAATAAATAATAAAGTAAAAAGAATGAAAATATATGACATAATAATAGCAAAGATGAATATTGAACTGAAAAAAGAGAATGAAAATGATAAAATAATAATAATAAAAAAGAATGACATGAGCGTGGCATACAAAAATTATGAGTTGGAAAAAGGAAACATAAATAAAAAAATAATAGTAATGCAAATCAATGATATCTACAGGGCGAATAGAATAAAAAAAAAAAAAAAAAAAAAAGGAAAAAAATGTTAAATAAAAAATAGGAAAGAATTTAAATAAAGTTGACTAAAAAAAAAAAATTAAAAATATAAAATTTAATTGAAATTTTGTAAAATGAAAAATAAGCTTGCAGTTACAAAACAAGCAAGATTCCATAGAAGGAGAGACAAATAATTAAAATGAAAATTTAGGAATTAATAAATTGTAGGTTAGCAAATTTGATAGGTAAGTTAGAATAAAAAAGGAAAATAGTAAAAAAAAAAATAATTTGATAGATAGGTAGGATTTCAGAAACATTTGAATAAAATGAAATGAGATGAAAAACAAATGTAAAGAAAAAAATATCAATGAGAGAGAACATTGGAGGAAATAAAACAACGCACAAATATTTCAAGAAAGAAAACAATAATATTGAATAATTATAAAATACTGAAAAACAGAAAAGTTGATATAAAATTATTGGTACAGGTTAGTTAGATAAAGTATAGGAAAAACAATATAGATTATAAAGAAGAAAAAATATAGAAATGGATAATAAATGATGTGAATTTTGAAGAAAAATGAAAAGAAATGAAGATTAAAAATATTTTGTGTATAAAATGAATGTATGTGAGAAATGAAGTGGGTATGATAATAATAATAATACTAAAGAAGTATATTATAAGAAATATGATGATGATGATGATAAAGGTATATTGATAAATACAATGAAGGTATATTAATAAATAATATGAAGGTATATTAATGAATTAAAAAAAATTAATTTGTTAAAATGAAAAAAAAGAATTCACAAAATAAAAAAAAAAATTAAAAAAACCAATTAAAATTTAAAAACAACTAAGGAAAGATGGGAAAAATGATAAATCAGTATAATTGAAAGAGTACCAGTAATTGTAAAATTGATAATTGAAAATAATATCAGTATAAATATAAAATGAAAGTAAGATGATAAAAATGAAATATAAAATGTCATATATGATGATATCTTGAAAAGTTTCCTCTCTTGATCTGAAAAGAAGTCCAAGTCAAGTTTTTCTGGAACAAAAAAACGTAGTACTAGTAGTTGGATAATCGTTGTTATTGTAGAACTTGTTTTTCAGAAATCCAGTTAAGTAGTTTTCTGAAATTAGAAAAAATTAGTAGTAGTTAAAGTAAAGTTGATAAATATAAATAAAGAAATTGATATTCAAAGTTTTCTAACCAGTAGAAAATTATTGAATATAAATTTAGGAATGTTGTTATGTTATGTTATGCCAGTTGTAAATTTTAAAAGACTAAAAACCCACAAAAAGAATAATTACTAGATGGTTGAGGGTTTCAAGAGTTTGTTTGTGAATAACTTTTGAAATTCTATGTATATTGTGAGCCTAGGTAGAATATGGATAGATAAAAATGTCAAAATACTATAAAACAATCAATTTCATACACTGTTGAAATTATTATAACCCATAATTGCTCAAAAGACAACAAAAAGTCTAAATTTACAAAATTTTCAGGAATAAACAGTAATTAACACATTTATAAATTTGAAACATACAGTATATGAAATTGTAGCTAACTAAAAGTAGCCAATGATAGAACAGCAAATGTCTTAATAAAAATAGCCAATCAGGGAATAGATGGTCAGGTGTAAAATTGGAAATTGTGGGAGAATAGCAATGAGATGGTATCAGAAGCAATTATTATCGAAATTTGTAAATAATGATAAGAGTGGAAAAATAATTGTATATATAAATTATGCAATATAAATATAAACAGTGAAAAGTGAAATGTTAGTGCACGAATTCAAAAATTCAAATGAAAAAACAAGGAGAAAAAAATGTATCTAGGCGATAGAAAACAAAGCTTAAAAAAGATCGAAAATAAATTTTCAAGCGGATGCCACGCAAAAATTTTACTAAAAGAAAATGGAATAATCCCATCATTTGGTAAACAAAACCATTATCACCTTAATGATAACATATCCACGGATCCAAATGCTGATTTCCGCATCTATATAGTTCCTGATTCATGGTATTGCAGTCCTGACAGCGATTGGAGAGAGGAGACATCCTGATTCATGGTAAAATTAGAACACCAACAGTTCCAACTAGGTATAAAACTTTAATAGTGCTCTTCCGGTCCTGAGCTATTTCACAAATAACATATTTCACATTCGAAGAACTTTATGTCACCCTATTTTGAACAATAACAGAAAACTTCACTCTCACGGAAAAAGTGAGGTTCTGTTTATCTATCCATGATCTGATTTATTATTATCATCCGTGAATATTTGTTTGATTCACCCTAGTATAAGTTATTTCTCGTAGGCCAGGTATTATTAAGTCTTCCTGAATAAAGGAGATAATTGCTTTTGATATTTTGTTGTTTTGTTTTCTCACAATGATCAATAACATACCAAAGACCATTCAATAAACTGAAGTTAGCCAGCAGTGGCAGTGTCTCTATTGCCTTGAACCGGCCACCTTGAGATAAGGGCGTACCAACTGTTGCTTAGCCGTGGTGAGGAAAATAAGAATTGTTGGTAGCGTGACGAGAGAACAGTGACGTTCGCTGGAAATTATTATTACAGCATACAATACAGGGGCAGAAATATCCATTTATATCATATCAATTTGGCTCTTAAAGAATTACTGGAGATTATTAGCTATATCATTATTATATAAAACCAACTTATATTTTTCAATTCATCAAAACATATCAAATGGTGCCCAACGCGGTGCAAAAATATAATTATAATAATAATAAAAAAACATTATATATTTCCAAATTCTCAAATCATAACAAATGGCACCCAAAAGTGGGGCGAAATGAGAACAAAATAATTTGTTATATCATCAAATCATAACAATATATATATATATATATATATATATATATATATATATATATATATATATATATATATATATATATATATATATATATATATATTTATATATATATATATATAAGACGATGCTACATACGCGTTGACATATATAAACGCAAAATCCGTAAATATAATTGTTGAATCTCCTCACCTAAAATTAATTGAAGTAACTCTGTCAAAATACAATTGAAAGGGGATTTTTCCATACAAATTACCACAATTGGTGAGAGTATGAGTTGACTGTTCTTTAGAATCAATGGAAATATACTGTGATATCCCAGAACGTATTTGGAGCCGGATTTGTTCTACCTTTTTCAGTTTTTTTTGTGGAATGTATTTATCTATGATGCTTCTGGAATAAAAATAAAATAAATTATGTTTTTACATTCATATTGATATTGTTCAAGTCTACATTCCAGATATTGCTCTAAATATTCTATGTATACCAATTCTTTTCGATAAATTACATTTATATTCCCCATTATCTTTCAATTTTGAATATATGTATTGTGTTGTATTTGGCTTGTTTTTGAAATGTTCTTGTTGAAACATGTCTTCGTGACAGGCCCGGTGTATAGAGAATTTGGTAAAATTTTGATGCATTAAATCTGTACCAAATGATAATTGAGAAAGATAATTGAGAAAAAATGGAGTGAAACGAGCGAACTCGCGGTCATTGATAGCTTCAGGGAATTAATTTTACATCGTGTGAAAACAACTGTTTCTCTCAAAATGGGACGTTCTACGTGTAAATTATAGGCACAATACCGATGGGGGATCCGATTAGTCTTACTAGCCGATTCAGTTATGAATTATATTATTAAAAATGCACTTGAATGTAAGTCATAAAATAACATTTACAGATTGTGAATAAGTATACAAATGACAAAAAAAGCAATATTTGAAATGTGGGCTTGAACATCATCAATATGACCCTAAAGGAAAAAACAAGAATGAAAAGCGACAATGAATCCTTGATATCTCATCATTTTGTAGGGATACTTTGCTTCCACGTGTTAGATATAGGGATAGAACTGAAAAACAATTGTGTCATTAAATAGCCCACATAATAACAAATGACAAATGTGTTCATTCGAAAACAGATTGTAACAATCCGAATCGAATTAATGGACATATGCTAATGACGTATGAATTTAGCCCTTTATTCATGCATTTATATATTTATTCAATCTTTAGCCACTCAACAGAACTGAAATGTTCCAGTTGAGTGTTGAGCTAGTTCAAACTTATTAACAAATAAAAAATTCAGTGATATCAAATAGTTTGTTCATTATTCCTACAAAACTTATTATTCCTGTTAGTCAAATATGTCAATACTAGAGAACTTGAAGTTATATGTTTTATGTGTTGCATACGTCATAGTGGAGCATTTGGATAATAATTACTAGACAACTCGAAAAAATCATCATTTTGCACGAAATTGTGCCTAACTAACACCAAATGTGCCAGGGCCTTTCTAATTATTTGATTGAATAGGAAAAATATAGTTACTATAATTCAAATAACTTCATGATCGCCGAGCGATTGCGGTTGCCTTCCACGTTATTTAGTGGCAATATCTGTGGATTTTCTACTGCAAAACGTTTGTATTACCAAAATAATCAACACCAACCTTGTTGTTGCTATGAGCTTTATTCAAAAGCCACCCACAAAGGACGATATTGAAGTTACAATGCTTTTACGCTTCAATAATAGTATGGAATTGCTATGGGATAGTATGGAACTGTTCTTGTCAGCCTCCCACATATCTTGTCAGCCTTCCACATATCTCCCACATATTACCTGTAGGGGGTCGGCTTTAGCCTGTCGTAAGAGGCGACTAAAAGGATAACCGTAGGTGGAAGATGGTCTCATCGCCCGGTGAAATACCACCATATCGACTTTGTGTGCTGTGAAATGGATCATTCCATGTTTCAGTGTTCGGTCGATACTTTCCGGTCTCCCTCTTTCCTTTTCCCCAATTCCTCCTCCATTTTCAGGTGCATCCTAATAGTAATAATGATGAAGTCTCCTAGAGTAAAACACTCCGGAAGCAAAATACCTCTCCATTCGGATTTCCGGGCGAGAGGTACTCGAGGGGACTCAACATTAAAGATGAATTTTTGCAACATCCGCGGACTCAACAAGAACATCAATGACGTCCACCATCACCTACAGACGAAAAAACCGGATATTCTGGCTCTAACAGAAACACAAGTAAATTCGTCCACCAACAAGGTCCATATGCTTTGTCCTGGTTACGAACTCCATTCTCGATTCAGGTTCAAAGGTGGAGTCTGCCTTTACGCTAAGGCTAACCTTTCATGCCAGCGTGAAGAGAGTTTGGAACCGAAAGACTTTGATGTGATGTGGTTCAAGCTATCTGATACCAAACTGACTAAGTTCCTCTGCTGCCTTCACCTATCACCTAATGAACCTTCATATAATGACCTCTTTGAGTTTTTATCACTCAAACTGGACTACATTCAGGAGAACCATCCAACAGCTGAAACCATAATCATGGGAGACTTTAATGTACATAACGCTGCCTGGCTCAAATTCTCTAACAAAACAGATGATGCGGGTCGTCAAGCCGAGGCCTTCGCCATCACTCATGGTCTAGAACAACTGGTCGAGCTACCAACCCGCATCCCTGATGTCAACAACCAGCCTGCCAATACACTAGATCTTTTTCTCACCACCAATCCTGACCCGTATAGAATAGAAGTTTGTGCCCCACTTGGAAACTCTGATCACACCCTCATCTCCACAACATGCTCTTTCCATTTACCATCGAGCTGCACAATACCACCCCGTCCCATGTGGCATTACAATTCGGCCGACTGGGAAGGTCTTCGTATGTTTTTCTCAGCGTTTCCATGGAAGAGAGTTTGTTTCTCTTCAGTAGATCCAACACGATGTGCTGAGACAATTTCTGAAATCATCATGTTGGGAATGCAAACTTACATACCGAATACCGAAAGAAGAACATCATCCGATAAGACCTGGTTCAACAGAAACTGCTCTAGAGCTGTGGCTTCCAAACAGGCAGCATACCATCGATGGCTAAAAAATCCGGGCCCTGAGACCAGAGCAGCATATGTCGAGGCTAGAGGCATTTGCAAAGAGACAATAGAATGCTCAAAAGATGCCCACAATGCCAAAATAAGATCAAAACTTGCTGAATGTCCTAACGGATCCCGTTCATTTTGGTCTTTCGCCAAAGCTGTGGGAAGAAACTTCACTTCCAGCTCATTTCCTCCTCTAACCAAAGAAGATGGAACACTAGCAACGACTGCCCAGGAAAAAGCCAATATCTTTGCGCACCTATTTGCTGGAAATTCCACTCTGGATTCATCGAGAAAACAACCCCCAAACATTACACCTATTGACAGTCACATGCCCGAGATCACCTTTCGCCAACGTACTATCAGAAATATTTTGCTGGGTCTCAACACCAACAAAGCCTGTGGATCTGACGGAATCCCGCCGATTGTTCTCAAGAAATGTGCCCCCGAACTAACACCTGTTCTTTGCAAGTTGTTCAACCACTCTTACAATTTGGGG
>JAFIRS010007516.1:0-24452 GCA_018342105.1 Gonioctena quinquepunctata | reverse complement strand
GGAACATCTACTTTCTCGGCTTACTGCCATCCCAAGTGCCGTGCCCAAAGTTCCGCTCTACTGAATTTACCTAGGTTAAATACTCCATCATCCACCCTCTGATCCTCAGTTTCCTCGGAGGAATAGGAAGATTCAGAGGCCTTAGAGAAAGCTAGTGGCGAAACCTGGGTAGTCGGCAGATTGAGACCCCAGTGACGAGTTACAAAATCCTGAACCCCACCTAAGTGACTACAACCTAGGACAAGGCAGATTGAGACCTCGGTTGGAAATCATTTTATTCCCTAAGTGACAACACCTGAGGAGTAGGCAGATTGAGAACTCATGGAAAATCACATCCCTACCTCAGTGACTATAGCCTAGGAGTAGGCAAATTGAGACTTTTGTTGGAAATCTCTTCCCTCTTTTGCTCTTATCAATAACTTATATTTAAATATATTTTTTCCCTTTTCTTGAAAATGGCTCCAAAATGGGACCCGAAATTACTAAATTTCTAGACGCGCTTCAACCCTAACTTCCAATATGCATAATAATCATGACTTCGGATACCTCCCGAATAGCACAGAGTCATAAAATTAACATGATGACTTCTTATACCGTCTTGACGACCACGTATTTGTATGTTTTAAAACAAAAAGTTAAAGTGCGTTTTATAACATTCAGGCGTTGCTATGACGTCGTGTAGTAGATATAACGAGAGTACAATAAAGAATTCTCGAGATGAAGTCGTAATGTGGTTTCTATGTAAATAAATTGTATGTGTCGTTAAGTAGAACTTAAGAGCAGTTGCTGTGAGGTTATTATGACAATGAACATATGTGGTTCTAATGAATAGATTTTTGAAACGTTTCTACGACTACATATTGTACTCATGTAATGTAGTTTTATCAACTGATGAACTTTGGTCGTGATGATGACATTATGTATCTATGGTTAGATTATTTTTGTTGGTTATGTTATTTTTGTTGGATAGGTATATTGTGTTATGTATGTAGAATATATTCAGTTCCGTATGCCATAACAAAAATCCAATCTGCTTTACAAGAGAACTGGAGCGTATTGAAAAATATAAAGGGGAAGGATGAGTGCCTACCCCAAAATTAACATCTGAAATAATTATCAGTCTATCGGGACACTGCAAAAAAATTAAGTTCATCCAGGTTCTTCAATTGTTTTCACAACAAGGAAAGACATAAATATTATGTATGTGCACTTCTAGTGATAAATAAAAAATATTTAAATATAACTGTTCAACATCAACATAACCTCTATTGTGAATGTCAGTTATTTTTTTTCCTTAAAAATTTTTTGACAGCGACTACATTAAAACTTTTTTATGTAAGATATTGCGATGTCTTTGAGACACTCGTAAACTATTCTATGATAGTACATACCGGAGTAATTACAACTTTTCGACACTAGAAGGACGGCATCCATGTTTTTCGATTGATTGATACCATCATTCTGGTAGCCATATTGGAACAAAAATATTTAAAATGAAAAATATGGGACCCTGGGTGTTATATCAATTTAAAAATCTTTATCTATCAAATGACTACACTAAGACCACAGAACGACCCTTTTGCGACTGGCTTATATAAGTCTATATTGGCAAGTCATTACCACTACTTTATAACGTCGATGTGACGTCGCAAGAGTGTGCCTTTTTGTCGTATTGGCATACATAGCGACGTGTCAGCATATTACAAGACATAAGTCATGGACTTTTGCGAAAGGTCTAGTAGACGTCTGTACAACCGAATTATGACCTCTGTGTGCTACTTTGGCTATCCGAACACACACATATATATATATATATATATATATATATATATATATATATATATATATATATATATATATATATATATATATATATATATATTGTTATGTTATGTTATGCCAGTTATAAGTTTTAAAAGGAAAAAACTCACAAAAAAAAGAATAATTACTAAATAGTTATTAGTTTCAAGAGATTGTTTTGACATAATTTTGGAAGTTCTATTTATTTGTAAGCCTATGTATAATATGGATAGATAAAAATGTAAAAATACTATAACACAATCAATTTCATACACTGTCATAATGATTATAACCCATAATTGGTAAAAGGACAACAAAAAGTCCAGTTTTACAAAATTTTCATGAATAAAAAGTAATCAACACATTTATAAATTTGAAACATACAGTATATGAAATTGTAGCTAACTAAAAGTAGCCAATGGTAGAACAGCAAACTTCTTGATGAGATTAACCAATCAGGGAATAGATGTTTTTTTTATGTTCTGGTTCCCACGAAGAGGGATATCCTGTAATGTTCAGAGAACATCGTGGGAACCAAGGGAAAGAAGGTAGGAGTTGGTGTTCTTCTTGAATTTCTGGAGGTTGTATGCCTCGGGGAACACCTCCCTAGGCAATGAGTTCCAAAGCCTCGCTGTTCGTTGGATGAACGAGTCTTTGGAAAGTGATGTTCTGCAGGTCTCCAAAGTGACCACGAAGGAGTGTGATGACTGAACTCGACGGGTTAATCTCGAAGAGACTGCCAAAGCAGGAACGATTGTTGATATTTCAGAAGAGCATCGCCCATGAAAATATCTATAAAATAGAGACAAATCGCCAACTTTTCTACGGTGTTCCAGACAAGTGAGCGAGTTTGTAAGCGAGGCATCACCGACGAGACGAATTGCCCTTTTTTGGACAGAATCCAATAGCCTCAGGATATGTTTAGGTGCCGCGCTCCAAATATGGGAACAGTATTCCAGGACAGGTCGGATCTGTGCCTTATAGATCATAAGCAGTTGAGTGGGGGTGAAATAGCTCTTGGCACGAAACATAAAACCAAGTTTTTGGGATGCACTTTTGGCAATGGACCTCACGTGATTTTCCCAGGAAAGGTTATTGCTGATAGTAATACCAAGCATCGATATGGATGACTTCAGTGGTATGGTTACTCCTGACAAAGTTATGTTAGGCACAGTGAGATCGGCTTTTCTAGAGAAAAGACATGCTTGTGTTTTGTTTGCATTGAATTCTACCAAGTTATTAGATCCCCACTCGAAAATTGTTGCTAAGTCCATATTTATATTATTAACATTTCTTCCTCGTTCATTTCTGGTTTCACGGGCTGATATAGGGGCCCTGGAAGAGAAAGCGGTATGAAGGGTACTATCATCGGCAAAGCTGTGTACTGGACATGAAGTTGCTTTCAACAGGTCGTTGATGTGAAGTAGAAATAGTGTTGGTGCGAGAATAGATCCTTGCGGAACACCAGCATTTATCAGTAGAGTGTCAGATGAAACTCCATCGACCACTACATGGAGAGACCTGTTTGAGAGAAAACTAGCAAGCAGAGAACACAGCTGAGGGGGCAAGCCATAAGACGGAAACTTGGCGAGGAGTCCCTGGTGCCAAACTCGATCGAACGCCTTGGAGATATCTAATGCCACAGCTAAAGTTTCTCCATACTTTTCAATAGATAGCTGCCATATATGTGAGACGTAAGCGAGCAGGTCACCAGTTGATCTCTGATGGCGGAAGCCATATTGCCTATCGTTGACAATTCCTGAGTCTTCCAGATATTTCATGAGCTCGATGTTGATGGCTTTTTCCATGACCTTTGAAATAATAGATGCAGTGCGATAGGTCTGTAGTTGCTAGGTAGGGCCTTTTTTTTTTCTTTGAGCGGGTTGTAGTTGGTAGGTAGGGCCTTTTTATGGTTGAACAACTTGCAAAGAACAGGTGTTAGTTCGGGGGCACATTTCTTGAGAACAATCGGCGGGATTCCGTCAGATCCACAGGCTTTGTTGGTGTTGAGACCCAGCAAAATCTTTCTGATAGTACGTTGGCGGAAGGTGATCTCGGGCATGTGACTGTTAATAGGTGTAATGTTCGGGGGTTGTTTTCCCGATGAATCCAGAGTGGAATTTCCAGCAAATAGGTGCGCAAAGATATTGGCTTTTTCCTGGGCAGTCGTTGCTAGTGTTCCATCTTCTTTGGTTAGAGGAGGAAATGAGCTGGAAGTGAAGTTTCTTCCCACAGCTTTGGCGAAAGACCAAAATGAACGGGATCCGTTAGGACATTCAGCAAGTTTTGATCTTATTTTGGCATTGTGGGCATCTTTTGAGCATTCTATTGTCTCTTTGCATATGCCTCTAGCCTCGACATATGCTGCTCTGGTCTCAGGGCCCGGATTTTTTAGCCATCTATGGTATGCTGCATGTTTGGAAGCCACAGCTCTAGAGCAGTTTCTGTTAAACCAGGTCTTATCGGATGATGTTCTTCTTTCGGTATTCGGTATGTAAGTTTGCATCCCCAACATGATGATTTCAGAAATTGTCTCAGCACATCGTGTTGGATCTACTGAAGAGAAACAAACTCTCTTCCATGGAAACGCTGAGAAAAACATACGAAGACCTTCCCAGTCAGCCGAATTGTAATGCCACATGAGACGGGGTGGTATTGTGCAGCTCGATGGTAAATGGAAAGAGCATGTTGTGGAGATGAGGGTGTGATCAGAGTTTCCAAGTGGGGCACAAACTTCTATTCTATACGGGTCAGGATTGGTGGTGAGGAAAAGATCTAGTGTATTGGCAGACTGGTTGTTGACATCAGGGATGCGGGTTGGTAGCTCGACCAGTTGTTCTAGACCATGAGTGATGGCGAAGGCCTCGGCTTGACGACCCGCATCATCTGTTTTGTTAGAGAATTTGAGCCAGGCAGCGTTATGTACTTTAAAGTCTCCCATGATTATGGTTTCAGCTGTTGGATGGTTCTCCTGAATGTTTTGTTTGAGTGATAAAAACTCAAAGAGGTCGTTATATGAAGGTTCATTAGATGATAGGTAAAGGCAGCAGAGGAACTTAGTCAGTGTCAACACATGTTCACCTCCTACGAGAGATGAAGATGGGTTGCGGAAACTTAGGTGGCTACCTCCAAGTGGTATCGCTGGATAACGGGGTTGACAAGGAAAATCCAGTGGGAATGACCAGAAATGGTCAAAACCTGCGGATCTCTAAGTCAATCTCAAACCAAATGCCACCACAACATGGCTTAATCCAAGGCGTCAAGCGACCCGTGCCGAGGGATGGATGATACCTGAGCCAGTCAGGTATAAAAAAACGGAGCCTCTGGGATACATGGCGACCTCCCAGAGTAATCTGCCTTACACCTGCGCAGGGGGCACCGCAGGTGTGGACGACCCTTTCCCCTACACAAACAACCCTGGGGAACTTCCAGTTGAAGAAGACCCAACACCGATAGCGGGTATGGAAGTCGAGGAGATTCCAGTTGAATCACACTCGGCAACAGAAACCGTAAACCCAACCGAGGAGGGATCAGCAGATGGTCGAACACCTACTGAGAAACTCCCGGAAACAGAGTGGATTCCAAAGCCATTTGGTAAAATGGAAACCAAAAAGATTCTTCAGCTCATCAAAACCCAGGACATGGGGATAGATACTGAAGAATGGCTTGTCATCAAGAGACAAGAGGAGGCCTCGGGTCTAACTCTTGTCTTTCAATCTTCGACTGTGACGCCCTAAGTAGTAGGCGACACAGAATCTTTGGAGAGATCAGCCCGGAAACAGGCATGAATCCGAAGAACCTTATCAACCGGCTTCTAAACCTAATTAAAGGCACAAACCTGTTTGAATGAGGAACCACTGACGACAGAGTGATACAATAGACCCCAGCTGGTCGCAGTGTCAAGGGAAGCTAAGTGCCAACCCTGTCTCTGGCTCGTCAGCCTTAAACCAACCAACCATCAGATAGCTTGAACCACATCACATCAAAGTCTTTCGGTTCCAAACTCTCTTCACGCTGGCATGAAAGGTTGGCCTTAGCGTAGAGGCAGACTCCACCTTTGAACCTGAATCGAGAATGGAGTTCGTAACCAGGACAAAGCATATGGACCTTGTTGGTGGACGAGTTTACTTGTGTTTCTGTTAGAGCCAGAATATCCGGTTTTTTCGTCTGTAGGTGATGGTGGACGTCATTGATGTTCTTGTTGAGTCCGCGGATGTTGCAAAAATTAATCTTTAATGTTGAGTCCCCTCGAGTACCTCTCGCCCGGAAATCCGAATGGAGAGGTATTTTGCTTCCAGAGTGTTTTACTCTAGGAGACTTCATCATTATCACTATTAGGATGCACCTGAAAATAAAGGAGGAATTGGGGAAAAGGAAAGAGGGAGACCGGAAAGTATCGACCGAACACTGAAACATGGAATGATCCATTTCACAGCACACAAAGTCGATATGGTGGTATTTCACCGGGCGATGAGGCCATCTTCCACCTACGGTTATCCTTTTAGTCGCCTCTTACGACAGGCAGGATTTACCATGGGGCTATTCTAAAGCCGACCCCATACAGCTCCAGCCGACCCCATACATATGGAAAATTGGAAATTGTGAGAGAATAACAACAGGGTGATGTCATAAGCAATTATTATTGAAATATGTACATAGTTAATAAGAATGGAAAAGTAGTTCTATGTATAAGTTATGACACATAACCATAAACAGTGAAAATGTGACAATATAGTGCGCGAATTCAAAAATTCGAATCAGAGGGAAGGAACGAAGATGGTATCTAGGTGACAACAAACAAAGCCACAAAGGGAGATCGAAAATAAATTTACAAGGGAATGCCACGCAACATTTTGGGAGAAAGAAAAAATGAAATAATTCCAACATTAGAAGAGAAAAACCAATATTACCTTAATTATACAACATATCCAAGTGAATTCTGCATATGTATGGTTCCTGATTTATGGTATTGGAGTTCCTGATAGAGCTTGGAGTGAGAAAGGATCCAGTTTCAGGGCATATCTTGAACACTGACATCTCCAGCAGGTATAAAAACTTTAATAGTGCACATCCGGTCCATGAACAATATCACAAATAACGTATCTCACATCTGAAAAACTTTATTTCACTTTATTTTGAACCATAAAAGAAAAATTCACTCTCAAGGAAAAAGTGAGGTTCTGTCTATTTATCCATGATCTGATTTTAATGATAATCCGTGAATATTTGTAGATTCACATTAGTATAAGTTATTTCTCGTAGGCCAGGTGAAATTAAGTCTTCCTGAATAAAGGAAATAATTGCTTTTTGATACTTTGTTGTTTATTTTCTTACGATGATCAACAATCATAACAATGACCATTGAATAAACTGAAATTAGACAGCAATGGCTAGTGGCTCTATTGCCTGAACCGGCTATCTGAGGTAAGAGGCGTACCAACTGTTGCTTAGCCGTGATAACAATTGGCAGCAGCGTGACGAGAGAACAGTGACGTTCGCTAGCAATTATTATTACAGCATACAATACATATACAGGGCGAAAATATCTATCTACATAATATCAATTTGGCTCACAAAGAATAGCTAAAATTATTAGCAATCTTCATTATATAAAAACAATTATTATATTTACAAAATTATCAATACATTACAAGTGGCGCACAAAACGTGGGGCGGAAAAGGCGAACAAGGCAAAGTAAGGGAAATATATTATTTCTTAATATTTATCGCAACGTAGTGGCAAGTAAAGAAAAGTAAGGGCAATAATATTTATCGAAAAAGGCAAACAAGGCAAGTAAGGGCAAAATATTATTTCTTAATTTTTATCGCAACACTGGGCGAACATTAGCAATTGGCATTCCAACATATAAGGCTAGATATTGGTGAATAAAAAATGGATTTGACAGAGAGTGAGTTTCAACTATTGAGGGATCTCATGGAAAAAATAACTGATATGAATAAATACTTCGAAAGTATGATAAATGAAATGAAAGATGAAAGGAAAGAAAACAAAATAAAAATGGAAAGCGTGAAAAATTAAATGAAAGAAAGTAGTGAAGGAATATGTAAACCATTAGGAACAAATAGGAACAAAATAAAATTCAGGTAGTAATTGTACAAAAAACAGATGTTAGCAATAATTTATTAGAAAAAGTTGATAAACAAATACAAAATATAAAAATGAATCTTGATCAAAAAAATGAGTTTATACATAATATGAACGTGAATAAAAAAAATTTCAGATGCAAAAGGGTAAAGTAAATAATAAAGTAACAAAAATTAAAATATATGACAGAAACATGGTGAAGATGAATTTTGAATTGCAAAGAGGGAACGAAAATATAAAATAATATAATGAAATAAATGAAATAAAGTGGCTAACAAAATAATATTAAAAATAGGAACATAAATAAAAAAATAATAATGATAAAGATGAATGATACAAAAATGGCTAAAAAAATTTTAGTTGGAAATAAAGAACATAAATAAAAAAATAAGAGTAATGCAAATAAATGACATTCACAGGGCGAATAGAATTGTTGAAATAAAACAAAGTAATACAAACAATGAAATAATAATAATAATATTTAATAAAATATCCAATATAAAAATAGGAAAGAATGGGAATAAATTTTACTTTCAAAAACAAGAAAAAGTTGAAATTATGAAAATGGAAATAGTTGAAAATGTAAACAGAAAATTTCAATTGAAAATTTTTGAAATAAAAAATAGGCTTGCAGTAACAAAACAAGCAAGATTCCATAGAAGAAGAGACAAATAATAAAAAAAAAAAAAAAATTAAAAAAATATTTTGATATATATGAACAATTTAAAAACATTTGAATGGAAGAAAATAAAATGAAAAACAAACGTAAAGAAAAAAATACATCAATGAGAGAAAATATTAGAGAAAACAAAACAACGCCTAAATAAAAAGTATAGAAAGAAAAGAAAGGTATTGAATAAAATCATAATACCGAAAAACAGAAAAGTTGAAAAATTGGGGTTTTAAAAAAAAAAAAATATTGAAAATGTTTACAAATATAAAACAATATAGATTATGAAGAAGGAAAAATATAGAAATGGATAATAAATAAGGTGAATTTTGAAGAAAAATGAAAAGAAATGAAGATTAAAAATATTTTGTGTATAAAATGAATGTATGTGAGAAATGAAAGTGGAAATGATAATAATAATAATACTAAAGAAGTATATTATAAGAAATATGATGATGATAAAGGTATATTGATGAATAATATGAAGGTATATTAATGAATTATAAATGAATAAATATGTTAATTATGTGTGAATAATGAAAAAGCGAAAGAGTATGTACACAAAATAAAAGTTAATAAAATGAGAGATTCAAATTAATAAAATATCCAATTCAATATGAATATGAAGAACAACTGAAGGAAGAGATAGGAAAAATAATAAAACAGCATAATTGAAAGAGTACCAGTAATTGTAAAATCGATAATCGAAAATAATATCAGTATAAAATATAAAATGAAAGTAAGATAATAATAATATATAAAATGTCATATATGATAATATCTTGAAAAGTTTTCTCTCTTGATCCGAAGAGATGTCTGAAGTCAAGTTTTTCTGGAACGAAAGAACGTAGTACTAGTAGTTGTAAATAATAGTTATCGTTGAAGAACTTGTTTTTTTTCTTGAACTGGTGGGAAATCCAGCAAAGTAGTTTTCTGAAAGTAGAAAAATAGTATTAGTCAAAGTAAAGTTAATAAATATAAATAAAGAAATTGATATTCAAAATTTTCTAACTAGTAGAAAATTATTGAATATAAATTTAGGAATGTTGTTATGTTATGTTATGCCAGTTATAAGTTTTAAAAGGAAAAAACTCACAAAAAAAAGAATAATTACTAAGTAGTTATTAGTTTCAAGAGAATGTTTTGACATAATTTTGGAATTTCTATTTATTTGTAAGCCTATGTATAATATGGATAGATGAAAATGTCAAAATACTATAACACAATCAATTTCATACACTGTCATAATGATTATAACCCATAATTGGTAAAAGGACAACAAAAAGTCTAGTTTTACAGAATTTTCATGAATAAAAAGTGATCAACATATTTATAAATTTGAAACATACAGTATATGAAATTGTAGCTAACTAAAAGTAGCCAATGGTAGAACAGCAAACTTCTTGATGAGATTAGCCAATCAGGGAATAGATGGTCATATGGAAAATTGGAAATTGTGAGAGAATAACAACGGGGTGATGTCATAAGCAATTATTATTGAAATATGTACATAGTTAATAAGAATGGAAAAATAGTTTTATGTATAAGTTATGACACATAACCATAAACAGTGAAAATGTGACAATATAGTGCGCGAATTCAAAAATTCTAATCATAGGGAAGGAACAAAGATGGTATCTAGGTGACAACAAACAAAGCCACAAAGGGAGATCGAAAATAAATTTACAAGGGAATGCCACGCAACATTTTGGGAGAAATTTAATGACTTTCGTTGATTGTTTGTTTGGCGCCAACTCAAAATTAGTTACTTACTGTCGTGTGGAAAACGATTTTCTGGGCCAAAACCCTGTCATCAGCTACCCCCTGTGTACACATTTAATCTCAGAGTGCATATGCATATGAGGAATGAAGTCGGTATAAAAACCGTACGAAGAAACATCGTTTCCTACGAATGTAAATAAATCGACAATTCACTCCGTAAGCGTTCGCACCAAAAAAATCGGTAATATACATATTGGCAGAAGTAATGAGAGTGAATAGATTCTCACACCTTCGGATTAGCGTGGCAAAACCCTTTTCTACCGACAAAGTGATGCGGTGAATATTAATGACCTCGGTGCTAAAGCCGACGGTATCTTAAAATGGCAATTTTAACTCAATTGTAATTAATAACGATTCGAATTTGTGTTGAATGCAAAAATATTCGAATTCGTTTTTCTAGTTTCAAACTGAAATTGACCTGGGTGATGTAATTGGGGGTCTAAAATTACAAGTGCTTACATCAAGTGCGCTCAATGGGTGGCCCATAAACCTTAACCATTGAAAATGGCACTTGAGATTTTGGCGAGACGATTTCACCGAATAGTCGTAAATGAACAGATTGGGATGTCGGAAACAAGTGTAAGAGATATTATTTTCTTTGTTCGGCATCCGAAATGTTTTTTCTCAAGTGTCGAGTTAAAAGCTTTCTTTTAGAATGATGAAAAAAAATACAATGAACGAACGACATTTGGCCAGCTATGAGTGGGGGAGTAATGATTTTCTAGGGCTAGGAAGCATTTCTCAAATCGGGAATTGTCACTTCTTTTTGCTCGGCCTCTCGAGTTCGACAATACGCTCTACGATCTGCGGGTGAGTTATTTTTTTTTTTTTGTTCTTCGAAGGCGCGCTACGTGCGTTTGATTTTCTGCGACTATAGCCAGTCCAATGGGTATTATACGAGTGCTTCCTGGGAAAAGCAGCACATTCATTCACAGTTATTTGGAGTCCTACCTGTGATCTCGAAGCCTGGCGATAATTTTCAATTTTGAGAATTCTTATCGACGCTTCGCATCCTACACCGTCCAAAGGACTAGCTACGAGGGTTGATAGCTGACGGCAGCAGATTGAGGGATTTTTGGATCGTCAACTTCAAGAGTTCTAGCCTCCAGTCTTTTGATTAATCAATCTTTTCGTTTCAGCTACTGATACAGGTTTTTCCAGCGTCCAGCTGATTTCTACGTTATACGTTGATTGTATACTAATCTTCTCTTACAGGATCCTGCACTCGTGTGCTTTGGTATGTGGGGTTGTCTAAGCCTAATTTGGTTTCTCCTGAGGCTGGGAGAAAGCCCCCTTATCGTCGGCAGCTCACTGACATGATATCCCTCACAAACCGCGATTTATGACAGATACACTGAAGCGAGACGTCAACCAGATTGAACCTAGAGATCATACACGTGTATGAACCTCAGTGCACAGGTCTTTCTGCGACAGTTACACTGCGGTGATAGGTGTAAACACGGGTTATCAATAATAAATTCTGTCAATAAAAGTGACGGTTTTAGTTCATGTGTATCGAGTATGTGTAGGGATCGTAGGTGTCTGCAGTTGTACACGTTATATAGTTTTTCTTAGGAAAATTTTATTAAGATAGATACGGTACGCGCTTAATTTTTAGGGAGTAAATTCACTTTTGACATCCCTCCATGTCCTACAATTTATGCTCGAGGACTCGCCCCAAAACACAAATTCAAAAAATTTCATGTGTATTTCACCCCTTCGAAAGTATCACGCAAGTTTCATCCAACCAAGCCCTCTTTTTTTCTCCATATGAGAATCGTCCGGCTTTTCAGCCCATCCTAACTGCGTCAGTCCGTGGTTCATTTTCTGTTGAAAATAATGTTTCTTTTGGCTCTAGCTTGGGGAGCCCTGGAATCAATAGAGACAATTCTGTCTCAGAAAGTATAGGCCCGAAGAGCTCACAGCTGTTTATTGAATCGCGACGCGTCGAAAATTGCGCTACGGAATCTAGCGACCCTATAGATTTGCAAGAAGCGGTTCATTTAAATTCACTTACATCTCCTAGGTTGAACCGTATGAGAGGGAGTATGGATTGTATGAATGTGATCAACATTCCCGTTGGGAACTTTCCTGTTGAAGACAATGATGATACACCGAATAATTTTTCTGTGAACAGAATACAATGCGTGATCTGAGTCAGAGGGAAACTTCCACCAATTTTTGTTTCAATGGGCCATTGAGAGCCTCAAGTTATATTTTGAATTTTGGCGATAGATCCGCCAGGGTAACTCATACCCCAATAAATAATGGCTCACCACAATGAGTTGTGGAAGCCTTTCAAAATTTAGAACGTAATACGTTAAGTTCAGGGGCCTCCAGCCCACTCAATTTTTTTGAACAATTTTCAAGAAATTCAGTAACGAATGAAATGAGAATGTTTGAGTCAAACCGCCTCCGCACTCCAGACAATGATTCTCTTATATCAGAGCTCATTCGCTCTAGAGCCCCCGATCGAAGGGGTCCCGCCTGCGCCGTTCATCAAATGGCCCGCCCGAATAGTGAAATCCCTGCTATTCGGCCGGTGGTATCGCAGGAGGAACAGGAAGAATGGAATTTATTCTTAAGGTTTGAGAGATTCCGCGAAATGAGACGGAAGACACCGGTAATTAATGCCGGTGAGGAAAAGTATGGAACTTGCACGTACCCCTGGGTCACCTTGAATTAAAAAAAACTAGAAAATTCGGACGTTATTTATGAACATCCTGTTTATAATTTCAACAAATCAAGGGACGTTATTCTTTTCTCAAGGTAAACATTTTTTTTTATATGCTCATGGTTGGTATTTCTATCTGTTGAGAAATCGTGGGAAACATCGGCGGAGCGATTTGTTTTCGTTATTATAAAAAATACTTTCTCTAAGAGGTATATTGTGGCCAAAAAACGTCAACTCGTTTTCTATTGTGCGTTTTATAAATGAGAAAGTTGGGGTTGTGAGATGATCTCCAAACGCTACTGAAAAAAATTGTGGTAGAAAGAATTCTAAAAGACTTCATATAAAAGAGGCATAATAGGCAAACAAGAATTATGGATGTAATTTTATTATTAATTCAACATACAGCTTGCCAAAATCCCATATTCAAGACCGCTATTTAATGGGAAAAAATTTGGAAAAATCAGTTTGGCAGCATTTCTGTGAATTTAAGCTACTCTTTTGAAGAATAAAGATGACTAGGCTCCAGATATCAAATTCAGTAAATTGAACAAAAATAAGTACCGTACAAAGATGTCAAAGTATAGAATTGTGTCAAGTTCAACTTCAAAGAAGGAAGATATAATGGAAAAACTTGATTCAGGTGTTCCAAAACTTCAATTGGATTTTCATTGTGAATTTTGCAACAGAAGTTTCAACACAAAAAGAAGTTTGAATATCCACAAAAGAAAAATGCACTTCTCCTCTAGTACATGTTTTATTTCTTCAACGCCTGATAGTTCCACGGAATCGAATGAAATTGAAAACGAGTCTTCTAATCGACTTAATAATCATTTGGCAAATCACAAACTCAATCTATATATTGCTAAAAGGATACTCAAATCGGCCAGAGTGAGTGCTGATGAAGCTTTGAGTAAATCAATTGACAATTGTATCATTTCCAACTCTACAGAAGCATGGGAAAATCTACTTCCTTTCGCATACAAGTCCTTTTGCCTTCCACCAATCAATCAAAATCGAAAAGAATCTCTAACAACAATCATCAAGAGAAACATCGAGAGTCCCAATCTTCTGCAAAATACAACAATTACTAATCCTTCAACATCGAAATATAATCTCTCTAAACGTATAGTCAACAAAGTTTCTGATGGTGATCTCACATCTGCTATTCGTATTTTGACGTGTACTGACACAATAGCTACTTTTGACGAAACAACCTTGTTGGAGCTCAAATCAAAACATCCAGCTGACACGGAATTTATATATACAGGGAGTGACATCTTTAACCCTTAGAAAGTTAACGAAATAGAAGTTTTGAATGCAGTGAAGTCATTTCGTACTGGATCTGCAGGAGGCCTATATTCTTTGAGACCATCGCATCTTCAAGATTTGTTATCTAAAAGTTCTGGATCTATGGGCGAGAAACTTCTTCGGTCTTCAACCAACCACTGCAATTTTATGCTTAGCGGTAAAGTTAACCGAGATGTGATCCCAATCCTATACGGAGCATCATTGATAGCACTCAGAAAAAGATGCGGTGGCATCAGACCAATAGCCGTCGGTACTACTTTTAGACGTCTTGTTTCCAAATTAGCATGTTCACGAATCAAGGAATCATTAGGTAATTCTTTCCGTCCCATACAATTTGGTTTTGGTACTCCAGGAGGATGCGAAGACGTCGCCCATGCAGCACGACGTTTTGTAAATCAACATCCAGACTCTTCTTCTACTGTATTTCTGAAAATTGATTTTGAAAATGCTTTTAATATGATTCACAGAAATATTCTATTAGAAAGAGTCAAAGATACGATCCGAATCTCTTTCCCTTCATACGTCAATGTTATGAGAAGCCAAGTTTTTTGAATTTTGGAAATAACGTAATTTATTCGGAAATAGGCGTTAAAACCTTAATGTATGATATGAGATTTGGTCTCTTTTGTTTATGCATCGAGAACCTAACAAAATCGATTGAAGCTGAATTTAATTGTTGGTATCTTGATGATGGCGCCATAGGTGGCAATGCAGATTTGGTTCTAGAACAGTTCCATAAAATTATTTCGTCTTCCAATGAAGTCGGACTCCAATTAAATTTCAAAAAATGCGAACTTTTGTTTTTGAACGAACATACAGATAACATTTCAAAGAAATTCAATTATTCAGCTCCTGGCATTAAAATTATGGACAGAAACAATTGGACCCTCCTTGGTGCTCCACTTTCGGATGAATCTTTGACAGCATGCATAAACCAAAAAACAAATTCCCTCATTTTAATGGCATCACGCATCGATAAAATTCCTAATCATATTGGATATTTTCTCCTGAAGAATTGTTTGGCTATACCCAAATTGATGTATACCCTGAGATGTTGTGCAACATGGCGCTGCATGGAGGAACTCATTCATTTTGATGCAACACTCCGTGAGATTCTGGAGCAGATAACCAATAACCATTTCAACGATCTAACATGGCTCCAAGTAACACTTCCCGTGAATAAAGGTGGTCTAGGAATCCGTCAAGCATCTTCACTCGCTTTACCAGCTTTCCTTTCTTCATTCAACAGCGTCCAACATTTGATTGATCAGATTTTACCTAATTACTTCACCAATTCACCAGACTCTTTCTACATAGAATGCGAATCTATTTGGCTCTCGAAAACAGGTATCTCTACCCCTAGTTATAAACTCTCACAGAAATCCTGGGATATTCCTCTTATCGAATCTTCATCAACAAAACTCCTTGAGTCAGCTGCTAACTCTCAATTCGAAAAGGCTCGTCTCAAGGCAGTATGCGCTAAGGAATCTGGAGCTTGGCTTAACGCCCTTCCTGTTGCATTCCTTGGAACGTTATTGGATAATGAATCCTTCAGGATTTCTGTTGGTCCACGTTTGGGTTGTTCGATTTGTGTTAGCCATACATGCAGATGTAGATCCAACGTCAATGATAAAGGTATTCATGGTTTGAGTTGTAAATATAGTTCGGGACGTTTCTCACGACACTCCACTGTTAACGATTTAATTAAACGTGCTTTGTCAACTGCTGACATTTCTTCTGTTTTGGAACCCTTAGGAATAATTCGTGACGATGGTAAACGTCCAAATGGGATGTCTCTCATTCCTTGGAGCCATGGAAAACCTCTAGTTTGGGACTTCACCTGTGCAGACACTGTTGCTCCTTCACATATTAATTTAACATCAAAGACTGTTGGTGGTGCTGCAAATTCTGCTGAGAAATTGAAGATTAAAAAGTATTCCAGTTTGATTGATCAATATAATTTTTATACAATGGCTATCGAAACCTACGGTTCCTTTGGTAAATATGCATTGGAATTTTTCAAAATTATCGGTCGTAAACTCATTGATAAAACCAATGATCCTAGAGAGAGGACTTTCCTGTTTCAACGTATAAGTATTGCAATCCAGAGAGGAAACGCTGCATCTGTCCTGGGTTCTATACCTACTTCTGAAAGTTTGGATGAAATTTTTATCCGTCCTCCAGCATTGAGAATTTTGAGCAATTCCTCAATTATTTCTACAGTCCCACTCCTTAGTTCCTCACCATCGAGGCAAATATAAGAAGTGAACTCTGGCGAAATGGAAGACACATCTAGAAGAAAAATTATTTGTTTTTCTCTTCCCAAAAAATAACTTGTTCTGACATATCTCAATCCAACTCAAGTAACTACAATACCATTAGACCACTCGGACTCAATGGGTTGAAGAACATTGGCAACACCTGCTTCATGAATAGTATAATACAATGTTTATCGAACACCAGATGGTTGCTCGAGTATCTGAGAAAAGACAAGCATATGAGGGATATCAACACAAGCATATCAAGCATGAAAGGTGCTCTGATAAAAGCATTTGCGATTGTGATAAAAGAACTTTGGTCAGAAGATTTGTCTGATAGGGTGGTAAATACTGTTTCTTTGAAATGCCAGATACAAATATTCGCACCTCGCTTCATGGGGCACGCTCAACAGGACGCCCAAGAATTTCTCAGATATTTATTGGAAGGTCTTCATGAAGATATAAACAGAGTGATTGAGAAGCCCAAACCTATTTTGATAGAAATTGATGAAAAACTGAGCAATCTTGAAAAGGCACAGGAGTCTTGGACAAGAAATCTAAGAATAGACAACTCAAAAATGGTTGATAACTTTGTTGGTCAACTAAAATAATCTAAAATAATCGTTGTTCTGTTCTTCTTGTGGTCATTGTTCTGTCTCTTTTGACCCTTTCTGGGACCTTTCACTTGATATTCCACAGATACCTGGCCAGCTGAGTCTGTCACAATGTTTAGACTTGTTTATTAGAGAAGAAATTTTAGATGGCGAAGAGAAATCAACTTGTTGTAAATGTAAGGAAAGAATAAAATGTACAAAGTCATTATGTATATATAAATTCCCCAAAATATTAGTAATTCACTTGAAACGATTTTCGCCTTTGGGGAGATTTATGGGAAAATTAAATGTCAACATTGACTTTCCTCTCAAAGGATTGGATATGAGTGATTATGCAGCAGATAATGTAGCTCCATGTCAATACAACTTGTATGCTGTATCCAACCATAGTGGAACAACTTATAGCGGACACTACACGGCTTACTGTAAGCACCCTTACGCAGGCATATGGCACGAGTACAATGACTCCAGAATATCACCGATATCATCACAATCCATTATAAGTGAAGAAGCATTCGTCCTTTTCTATGAGCAAGAGGACACCAACTTAGATTAGCTTTATTATAATTTGAATTGTTTTCTATAATAAAAAGTATATGTATAAAAAAGCTTCATAAATCGATATAGTGTAATATGAGACCGGGTAACATTGTCATAATTTCTTTATTCTTGCGAACTTTAAAAACTACCGGCAACACCGACGCCATTCCGCGGGAATTCAGTCAGTAGGGTATACGGTATACCGTCTAACGAACGTCAGTATAATTTTTCCAACAATCATCGTGTAGCTGTGTCGCCGCGTTGATTTATCAAATTTATCAACACTGGTTCATTTTTTCATTATTACACGCCTGTTAAACTTTGTAACTAGGAGATCAAATCCATAATTTCACTTCTTAGAAGAAGCAGGTATAAAAAAGTTATATTTTATTCCTCTGAAATGTGTTTTTAATTATTCAAGCATACAAACATATTTTTGGGTTATGGTGGTTGATATTCACATGAGTGTCAATGTTTACCCTTCGATTCAACTTTTTCATAAAACTGAATTTTGATATCAGAAATGTCACCTGGAAAGCGCTCATCTGCTGCCGTATGCAAGTACAAAAGACAGTAGTGACTCATTAAAAAAAGCCCTGAATTGTATTTAAACTGAAGGCATAAACTTCAAGAGGGGACCTCTACAATATTAACCGTTCAACTTTCATCAATCTTCTGAATAATCACAAATGTGGACCTACTATTTCGACACAAGAAGAAGAGCAGCACATAGTCCACATTTTAATGAAGTTGGCAGAATGGGGATTTGGGATGGATCGGTTTCAACAAAAAATCATTGTTCAAGATTATTTAAAACGAATTGATCGACCAAACCCCTTTAAAGACGGAATCCCTGGCAAAGATTGGATTGCTGGATTTGAAACAAGGTTGAAAGGGGATTTAAGAGGAGTAGCTCAAAAGAAGTTTTATTAATTTTGGGATTGCCCTTTTTCTGCATTAGGAGAAAACATATGTTTATAATAAAACATGTAAAATTTTTATTTTAATTAATTTGTTTTTAATATTACTAGGTCAATGTTACCTTAACTGGTGCAAACATTGCAGTTCTATTCATTTTAATGTAAGTGTCAATGTTTCCTCATCGTAGGGTAACATTGACACATTGCATGAAAAAAAAGAAAAATCTAAAAAAGGACAAAAGAATATTTCGGACGATACTTATTATATTATAATTGTAGCTTACATCATGGGACCAGTATGTACTATGAAAATAGTGAATATTCCCCAATATTTCTGAGCTACACGTGCATTTTTAACCGACGAAACCAAAAAGGAGGAGGTTCTCTAGTCAAAGCGTATATTTTTTTTTTACACGCTTTATATTAGCTTCACTTGTATGTTTGTAACCGTATATTTGTAACCGACTCCTTTGGGCGCGATTTTGACCCACTTCCAGACGTACGAATGATTTGAAATTTGGCAGGCGTACATAATTCCAGTGACAATGCATCAAGAAAGTTTTGTTTGAGAAAAAAACAAAATAGCGGCTCCAAGGGATTATGATTTTTTGTCAAAACGGAAAAATTCAGGATGGCGGATCCAAAATGGAAGACGAGTTTTGTGATTATGGTCCGATTCTATTCAAAATTGGTATGTGGGGGTTTTTGGGGTGAGAGATTATGATTATTTTGTCAAAATTGAAGGATTCAAGATGGCGGACGAGTTTTGTGATTATGGTCCGATTCTATTCAAAATTGGAGAATGATAGTTGAAAAAATTAAATAATAATAATAATAGTTTGAAATACTAAAAAACACGCTTTGAATGAAAACTAAACTAAAAAGTTGAAAATAAATAATTGTTTAAAAACTAAAGAACACGCTTTAATAAAAACTAAACTAAAAAGCAGAAAATAATTTCAAATGAGTTTGAAATAAGAATACAGTGATTAACAACAAATGTATTCCATCGTAAAAAGCGTGGGGTGCTTTTTAAGATATTTTCATAATGATTCTACTTTTACCAATATATGTACATGAAATATTAAGAACAATTGGCATCAAGCACCCCACGCTTTTTTACGATGAAATAAATTTGTTGTTAATCACTGTATTCTTATTTCAAACTCATTTAAAATTATTTTCTACTTTTTAGTTTAGTTTTCTATTAAAGTGAGTTCTTTAGTTTTCAAACTATCATTTACTTATGTATGACCACGCATAACTTTTTACTGAGACGTCCGATTCCAATAATTCTCCCCTAAGGGTAGCAAAATGAAGGATATTGATCACTCACCCTCTGAATTCTGGTCCGTTAACCGATTCTATCAGGCATAACTTTGTGATTTGGATGGTTATTTTTTTTTTTTTTAGATAGGGTATACCTCATAGTTGATCATATTTGGATTTCGAATGGCATTATCCACCCTTACGGGTAGAAAAATAGGGGATAATTGATTGTCATTATTTTTGTTCTTCTACATCCGTCACAATCATTATATTCTTTGAGAGGATGGAATGATATACAAAGTAATGAAATAAACTAACCAGAACAACAAAAATAATTTACATTACAACAAATAGTAAAAGTAGATAATCATATTATTTAACTGGTAATAAATGAAGTAAGGTGGGTAAGTAAGTATTTCGGAAGTAATCAAAAAACAAGTAGTAGATTTCAGCCACAAAAATTGAAAAATAAAAACTTTCTAACAAAAAATTAAACCGACGAAATACGGAACTGAGAAGTAAAAAATAAAATAAACCTTAGTCTCAATAACTAAACTCCTAAACTAATGTAAGTAGCTAATTTTCAATAGGTGCCAAACGAACAATCAACGAAGATCATTAAATTACTTCTAAAAAATTATCAGAATGTCACCGCGCAACTCCATGCCATCATTTTACGCCTTAATTGATTAATTTGCTTGTTTGTTTGGCGCCGACTCAAAATTAGTTACTTACATTAGTTTAGGAGCTCAGTTATTGAGACTAAGAAGGATTATTTTATTTTTTACTTTTCAGTTCCGTATTTTGTCGGTTTAATTCTTTGTTAAAAAGTTTAGTCAATGTTACCCGGTCTTATCTTTCTTTTTACAAAATATTCCATTGGGAAGGTTGGGAAGGATATATTTTAATAGGGAGGAGACAAAAACTGTGTGTCACTTATTTCGAATTAGAATGAAAAGCACATGTACCAAATAATTACAGAAGAATTACGTACCTCCATATGGCTTATCCTCTTCTTACAAAAAATAGCTATCAACCATATATGTTCGATATCACAATTGCTCTAATTCCAACTTGTATGTTTCGAAACAAACATGTTATCACGATATATCATGAACTAAAACAAATTTGAATAATAATTCCATTTATGAAGAGATGTATCCAATTGCATCCTGTGATAAATATATCCCTTACAGTTGATTAGGTTCATGGCGATACGCAGAGCAATAATTTTTTGATGTCCTACGTCAATATACCCGGAAAGGATCTATTACAGCATAATATCATTTCCCTCTTACTTTCTAAATAGCACACGGATATCATACGGAATATTAAATCCATATCAATGATCATGATGGAGAATATACAAAAACAGATGATATACCGAGTGTCCCCGAAAATAATGCGTTTCTAGAAAGGGTATGTGAAATTCATCGTTACAATTTACGAACACACTTTCGAAGAAATTGACAGAGCTGAAATACATCTATTGAAGTCCATACAGCTGGAAATCTCTGGAAGACCCAAATCACTTTGGGAAGTTGAAGATCACAGACACCTTAGGAAGTTAGAGATCACAGAAGATAAAAATGGATCATGGAGAATCATAACCAAACTAACTGAAGATTCGTATAACTTCAAATATCCAATACTTCTTCCACGTAAGAATAACATGATTCACAAATTCATTGAATAACAATATCGAATGATCAGTAGATCAGGAATTGTTGAGTATATTACGTGATATGTATTGGATTTTGAAAGCGAGAACAGTTAAACAAATCATACAGTGCTTTCGTGAAGTACTGAATAAATTCATTTTTAGCCAAACAATCCATTTCTGAGAAATCTCCTGAAACAGGTCGATTTTTAATCCCAATTTGACACATTTATAAGGGAAAGTTAAATATACAGGGTGATCCACGTTTGATTAATGACGTCCACGAAAATTTTTGCAAATGGAATACCCTATATATTATTCAATTTTTGGAATCTTCATGGTAAGCTGATTTCAAAAATATATCACACATAGGGTTTGCATACAGTACGTCCTTTAAATTCAGTGTTCTCGTGAAGTAGTGGATAAATTCGTAAAAAATTAAAGGAATGATTTATGGAAAGAACGCTCGAAGCCGTCGAGTTTTATTTTCATTTGGGCATTCTTTCACATTTAATTAATACATACAGAATTATTCGTTTAGGAGAAATGACGTCATCGGTATTTCTTTAAGGTTTTCCGCCACGAGACAGTTGAATTAGGAAATTATTTTCGACGGAATCGAAAAATTTCAAAGGACTTTTCGATTTGAAACGCGAAAAAAAAATTTTTTTGACGGGGGGCACTTGCCCCCCTAATCGATTCTAAAAAATTTCTTCGTTATAGAAAGTCGGCGACTCAAAAAATTAATGTCCCCGAAAAGCGGAAAAGCGCAGCAAAAAAAAATTTCAGACCCGGGCCTCGCCCCCTCCCCCCTCACTAGAAATCATACGTCATGGGAAAAAATTATCGTTTTTCGATAAAACTTCAATGGACTTTTTGTAGTATTCTTTTTGAACTTTTTTTTTGGGGGGGGAAGGGGGATATCGTTAGATGGGGTCAACTAGGCGTAGTTTTTTTTTCGCGTTCAGACCCTTAAATGGTCCCTTGTCCTTTAAAAAGTCCCCTGGCACAATCCGCATTTCTCTACGACCCTCCCCCCCTTCCTTTAGGCTGTGCGCTTCCCCGTGGACTATTTGAATAACGAGAGTAGTTTTGATTATATCTGTCAAACTAGATGGTCATCACTTTGATTTTTTTTTTTCACAATATCTGTGATATCCTGCTCTAGCTCCTCCCCTTTCTTTTTTCAGTGAATGGGGTGTTCTTCGAAATTGGTCTCATTTGAATTTGAAAGATGCAATCCACCCTACGGGTAGCAGAATGAAGGATATTGATCACTCACCCTCTGAATTCTGGTCCGTTTATCAATTCTATCAGGCATAACTTTGTACTGAGTTCTTCGATTTGGACGATTCTTTTTTTATTAGATAGGGTATACCTCATAGTTGATCATATTTGGAGAGTAGTTTTGATTATATCTGTCAAACTAGATGGCCAATCACTTTGATTTTTTTTCACCATATCTGTGATATCCTGCTCTAGCTCCTCCTCGTTTTTCATAAACTTCTTAATTTTAGTACTAACGTTAGAATTATTAATGTGCTGTTTGCCTATGCATGGTCCATATGTTACGTGTTAATTGAGTCAACTTCAATTATATATATCTCGGGTTCGGGATGGTGAAACTTGTTAAAATTTTAGAGGTGTTGTTCACATGTTAAACCATACGTATGCCAAATTTCAATAATTTTCTAATTCAACTGTCTCGTGGCGGAACTACCTTAGTGGCAACTCCATTTTTATTAAGGAATGTGAAAAGGTGATTATGGGGTAAGTATGGATGAAATGAAAATAAAATAAGAAAAACGATTTTGAAATATGAAAATACTAAATTTAATGGCAATGATAGCTTCAAACAACGCCAAATTAAATGTTCAAATTGTGCACCGTTTGCTATCTGACTATTTCCTTTACTTGACAGTAGCCATAGCGACCAGAATTTTGTTTTTATTGCTGAATAGTTTTTGTGAAGTTGTTTCTTTGAATAATAACATATTTTATCGTTTGTCGATACATTATTGAGTAGTAACTTTGTCATTTCATGGAAAAATATTAAATTAAATAAACGAGAAAGAATTAAGATTCTTTGCATGATAGAATTGGATGACAGAATGCGCACCAAAGAGAATTAGTTGAATTGTTTCCTGATCAGCCACCTATTAACCAAAGCATGGTGGGCAAAGTTTAGTCAAAATACCGTGATCTTCCTAAATCTGGTCGACCCTCACCACCAGAAGACGATCAGCGTAATGTTGTGTTGGCAGTGCATGAAAACTCACAACACTCAACAAATTGGCTTCTGATTTCGATATGGCAGCGTCTACAGTCCACAAAATTCTGAGAAAAACAAAGCACCATCCTTCCCTAACAACACAAGTACATCCCAGGGACGCCTTCATTTGCAACTAGGACGTCCCTGGGATATCCTTTGTCGGGACATGGTACATACTAGGGACGTCCCAGGGACATCTACTTTCCACCGAAAAGGACATCCAAAGGATGTCCTTTTGGTACGTCCCAGGGATGTTGTTTTTGGTACGTCAAAGGGACACCCTAGGGATGTCCCAGGGACATCCCTTGGATATATGGTACATCCCCTGTACGTCCTCGAATGTCATTTTCTTTCATTCATTTAATTTGAAAAATGTCATGGAAAATATGGAAAAAATGAAATCCAAATAAGATTCTCAAAACAAAACGGCTTTAATTCAGAAATTAATTATGTCATATTGTGTAAAAATATGATAAAAAAACGACAAACAAAAACCTATATATAAATTCAAATGACAAATTAACAAAAAAAGACTAGATGAATCAGTTGAAAATGGTACACATATTAGGGTGTTGCATT
>JAFIRS010007515.1:0-24465 GCA_018342105.1 Gonioctena quinquepunctata | reverse complement strand
TCAGAGAACATCGTGGGAACCAAAGGAAAGGGTAGGAGTTGGTGTTCTTCTTAAATTTCGGGAGGTTGTATGCCCGGGAACACCTCCCTAGGTAATGAGTTCCAAAGCCTTGCTGTTCGTTGGATGAACGAGTCTTTGGAAAGTGATGTTCTGCAGGTCTCCAAAGTGACCACGAAGGGGTGTGATGACTGAACTTGACGGGTTAGTCCCCGAAGAGACTCCCAAAGCAGGAACGATTGTTGATATTTCAGAAGAGCATCGCCCATGAGAATATCTATAAAAGAGACAAATCGCCAACTTTCTACGGTGTTCCAGACAAGTGAGCGAGTTTGTAAGCGAGGCATCACCGACGAGATGAATTGCCCTTTTGGACAGAATCCAATAGCCTCAGGATATGTTTAGGTGCCGCACTCCAAATATGGGAACAGTATTCCAGGAGAGGTCGGATCTGTGCCTTTAGATCAAGCAGCTGGGTGGGGGTGAAATACTCTTGCACGAAACAAAACCAAGTTTTGGGATGCACTTTGGCAATGGACTTCACGTGATTTTTCCGGGAAGGTTATTGCTGATAGTAATACCAAGCATCGATATGGATGACAGTGGTATGGTTACTCCTGACAAAGTTATGTTAGGCACAGTGAGATCGACTTTCCAGAGAAAAGACATGCTTGTGTTTTGTTTGCATTGAATTCTACCAAGTTATTAGATCCCCACTCGAGAATTGTTGCTAAGTCCATATTTATATTATTAACATTTCTTCCTCGTTCATTTCTGGTTTCACGGGCTGATATAGGGGCCCGGAAGAGAAAGCGGTATGGAGGGTACTATCATCGGCAAAAGCCTGTACTGGACATGAAGTTGCTTTCAACAGGTCGTTGATGTGAAGTAGAAATAGTGTTGGTGCGAGAATAGATCCTTGCGGAACACCAGCATTTATGAGTAGAGTGTCAGATGAAATCCATCGACCACTACATGGAGAGACCTGTTTGAGAGAAAACAGCAAGCAGAGAACACAGCTGAAGGGGCAAGCCATAAGACGGAAGCTTGGCGAGGAGTCCCGGTGCCAAACTCGATCGAACGCTTTGGGGACATCTAATGCCACAGCTAAAGTTTCTCCATACTTTTCAATAGATACGCCATATATGTGGGACGTAAGCGAGCAGGTCACCAGTTGATCTCTGATGGCGGTAGCCCATTGCCTATCGTTGACAATTCCTGAGTCTTCCAGATATTTCATGAGCTCGATGTTGATGGCTTTTTTCCATGACCTTTGAAATAATAGATAGCAGTGCGATAGGTCTGTAGTTGCTAGGTAGGGCCTTTTGCCTTTTTAGGGACTGGCTGTATCTTGCAATTTCCAATTGGACGGAAATACCCCAAATTGTAGAGTGGTTGAACAACTTGCAAAGAACAGGTGTTAGTTCGGGGACATTTCTTGAGAACAATCGGCGGATTCCGTCAGATCCACAGGCTTTGTTGGTGTTGAGACCCAGCAAAATCTTTCTGATAGTACGTTGGCGAAAGGTGATCTCGGCATGTGATTGTCAATAGGTGTAATGTTCGGGGTTGTTTTCCCGATGAAGCCAGAGTGGAATTTCCAGCAAATAGGTGCTCAAAAATATTGGCTTTTTCCTGAGCAGTCGTTGCTAGTGTTCCATCTTCTTTGGTTAGAGGAGGAAATGAGCTGGAAGTGAAGTTTCTTTCCACAGCTTTGGCGAAAGACCAAAATGAACGGGATCCGTTAGGACATTCAGCAAGTTTTGATCATATTTTGGCATTGTGGGCATCTTTTGAGCATTCTATTGTGTCTTTGCATATGCCTCTAGCCTCGACATATGCTGCTCTGGTCTCAGGGCCCGGATTTTTTGCCATCGATGGTATGCTGCCTGTTTGAAGCCACAGCTCTAGAGCAGTTTCTGTTAAACCAGGTCTTATCGGATGATGTTCTTCTTTCGGTATTCGGTATGTGGGTTTGCATCCCCAACATGATGATTTCAGAAATTGTCTCAGCACATCGTGTTGGATCTACTGAAGAGAAACAAACTCTCTTCCATGGAAACGCTGAGAAAAACATACGAAGACCTTCCCAGTCGGCCGAATTGTAATGCCACATGAGACGGGGTGGTATTGTGCAGCTCGATGGTAAATGGAAAGAGCATGTTGTGGAGATGAGGGTGTGATCAGAGTTTCCAAGTGGGGCACAAACTTCTATTCTATACGGGTCAGGATTGGTGGTGAGGAAAAGATCTAGTGTATTGGCAGACTGGTTGTTGACATCAGGGATGCGGGTTGGTAGCTCGACCAGTTGTTCTAGACCATGAGTGATGGCGAAGGCCTCGGCTTGACGACCCGCATCATCTGTTTTGTTAGAGAATTTGAGACAGGCAGTGTTATGTACATTAAAGTCTCCCATGATTATGGTTTCAGCTGTTGGATGGTTCTCCTGAATGTGGTCCAGTTTGAGTGATAAAAACTCAAAGAGGTCGTTATATGAAGGTTCATTAGGTGAAAGGTGAAGGCAGCAGAGGAACTTAGTCAGTTTGGTATCAGATAGTTTGAACCACATCACATCAAAGTCTTTCGGTTCCAAACTCTCTTCACGCTGGCATGAAAGGTTAGCCTCAGCGCAAAGGCAGACTCCACCTTTGAACCTGAATCGAGAATGGAGTTCGTAACCAGGACAAAGCATGTGCACTTAGTTTGTGGACGAGTTTACTTGTGTTTCTGTTAGAGCCAGAATATCCGGTTTTTTCGTCTGTAGGTGATGGTGGACGTCATTGATGTTCTTGTTGAGTCCGCGGATGTTGCAAAAATTAATCTTCAATGTTGAGTCCCCTCGAGTACCTCTCGCCCGGAAATCCGAATGGAGAGGTATTTTGCTTCCGGAGTGTTTTACTCTAGGTACTCTAGGTACGACACATAGTACAAAATTAGGTATTTCAAGTACTGCCTCTGTCTTGGCAATTCTGCCGATCTGTCCTGAATTAACAAGTTATTTCGCTGGGTATGTTATAACAGCAATCGTAAAATAAATCTTCGAAATAATCACCTTATCATGAGTTTATTATTTTTGATTGAACTTAAATAGGAAGTGAACAAGAATTCGGCCAAAAACTGAATGTAGGAAATAGAAACTGTAAAGTTGTTTATGATCAATTACCTTGAGTCGCCTCCTGAACTGAATCTGATCACGTTTATCAACAAACTATTAAAGGGAAGACAAAAGTCGGAATAATAATTTCAGGTTGAAACTCAAAACCGCACGTGCGGTATTGTATTGCCAAAAGCTTACCACTGTGATAATATTTATAAAAAATAATCAATAAAAAACATTTTTAAGAACAAGATTTTTTCAAATGCGTTGATAAGTGAAAAATAATTGCTTTGGATGTATGACGTTTGTATTTCCGATAGATTCAAGAGCTTGTCGCGCAGAGTTTTCAGTTCGAATACAAAAGCGACAAGCTTATGTATCTATAACTCACGAAATAACCTACGTCACACATCAAAAGCAATTATTTCTATCTCTTTAGCGCATTTGAATGAAAGCTTTTTTTTAAGATGATTTATTATCAATTATTTCATTTTGTGCTTTTTAAATCATCCTTTTTTTTACAAGCTTTTATTTGGTTTCACCTGTCCCGATGTTTGTCTTGCAAATTAAATTTTATCTACTTCCAGTTGCCCGATCAACGTGAAATTTGGCAGGTGTTCGAAGTTCCCTTGACAATGCATTATGGAATTTTTGAGAAAAAAACAAAACAAAATGGTGGCTCTAAGATGGCGGACGAGATTTCTGCTTATGGCCCGATTCGACTCAAAATTGGTATGTGGAAGTTTTCGGGGTCGAAGATTCCCTTTTGTCTCAAAATTCACAAAACAAAATGGTGGCTCTAAGATGGCGGACGAGATTTCTGTTTATGGCCCGATTCGACTCAAAATTGGTATGTGGGGGTTTTCGGGGTCGGAGATTATGAATTTCATTTCAAAATTCACAAATTCGAGATGGCGGCTCCAAGATGGCGAACGAGTTTTGTAATTATGGTCCGATTTTATAAAAAATTGGGATGTGGAGGTATTCGGGGTCAAAGACTATGAATTCATTCTCAAAATTCAGAAATTCAAGACGGCAGCTCCACATGGTTGTGATAATGGGACATTTCTATTCAAAATTGGTATGACGAGGTTTTTGGGGTCAGAAATTATGAATTTATTCGAAGATTATTGTTTTTTCGTCAGAATTCATAAATTGAAGATGCCGTAGTGCCGTAGTGAGTTATCAGATGGTCTCCTCATTGAAGAACTAGATAGCTCAGAACTTACAGGAAAAATGCCTCATAATGACTATGCATTAACAAAAAGGCATAGATTAAGGTGTACTTACTAAAAAGCACAAAATAAAATAATTAATATAAAAACCTTTTTAAAGACAAGCTTTTATTCAAATGCGCTAAAAAGTAAAAAATAATAGCTTTGGATGTGCGACGTAGGCTATTCCGTGAGTTATAGATTCAAAAGCTTGTCGCTTCTGTATTCGAACTGAAAACTTTGCGCGACAAGCTTTTAAATCTATAACTCACGGAATAACCTACGTCGCACATCAAAATCTATTATTTTTTACTTTTTAGAGCATTTGAATAAAAGCGTGTCTTTAAAAAGGTTTTTTTATCAATTATTTTTTGCGGTTCCTTTCCCGTAAGTTCTGAGCTATCTAGTTCTTTTATGAAAAGACCATCTAGAGATCAACTCTTCCGCCATCCTGGAGCTGGAGCTGCCATTTTCAATTTATGAATTTTAAAAAAAACCTTAACCTTCCCAAAATTCCCCATATACCAATTTTGAATAGAATCGGACCATGATTACAAAACTCGTCCACCATCTTGAATTTATGAATATTAACAAAAAATTCCTGATTTTCGACCCCGAAAACTTCCACATACCAATTTTGAATAGAATCCGACCATAATCACAGAGATCGTCAGCCATCTTAGAGCCGTCATTTTTATTTTATGAATTTTGACATCATTTTCATAATTTTCGACCCCAAAAACCCCCACATATCAATTTTTAATCGAATCGGACCAAAAGCACAAAACTCGTCCGCCATCCTGAAGCCGCCATTTTGTTTTTTTTCTTTTACAAAAATTCCATAAAACATTGAAACGGGAACTATAAACACCTGCTGGATTTCACGTTAATCAGACAACTATTCAACAAATTTAACTTATAAGATTTGATTACACACATCGGGGCAGGTGAATGTAAAAACGAAAGCTTGTAAAATACAACTATTGTCAGAATACCCAGAATTCAGCGAGGAAAGATCTCCTGTCGCCATTTCGTGTTTCATACCGGGAAGTATTTGTGTGAATGTGGGGGGATATAATGTCGAACGTAGCGTGTCAAGAAAGTAAAGAAAGTATTCGTCAGGAGATTCACCAGTTATCACCCGCGAATACCAAGAAATCCAAGTCAAGCATACGGAGGCAGTTAACAAACTTTTGTGAAGAAGAATCGTATGATTTTGATAGAGCAGATATACTTGTGGAGGAACTGGCACTTATTCTTGAAGATTATGGGTTCAATATGCGGAAAAAGAACTCCGAAGACTCCAAGGAAAGTGTAGTAAAAGTTTTGTGGAATTCCACAGCCAAGCAGTTGCAAGAATATTTTTTTAAAAGGTACAGTCGGAAATTTAATCCATTTTTTTATATAGAATTCAAAAACGCAAGAGCTGCAAAAATGCTGAGCGTCGGAAGTTACAAAAGGACCCAGCCAAGAGAAAGACAAGTTCATCCGCATCATCAACAGTAGAGTTAAAAAAATTATTGAGCTTTGTGATGAAAACAACCAGAAGAGATTGCAAAAAAATATTTTCCACATCGCTGCTCATGAACTGGCCTGTAGAGGGAATGAAGGAGCTGCAGCATGCATAGAATATTTTGTGGAGGAAATTGATAATCAAGGAAAACCAATGGGTCGAATTGAATATAATCCAGTTTTCTCTAAAACCACCCAGGGCGGTTAAAAAAAATGGCTGATAGTTAGTGGTTAGTACCAAATATACTCAATGAAGAAATATGCCCAGTTAGACTTTTCAAGAAGTCAACAAGCAAGGGAGATCGCCTCATCAAAACCAACCGTTTATTTTCAACTCCCAATCCAAACAGGCAGCACCCCAACTCCAAAGGTTGGTATAAAACAGTCCGGCTGGACAAAATACGGTCTCTTCCTGGTTCAAATCGGCGGCATCATCAATTGGAATTGACGTCAAAAAGGTCGAAATAACAAATCACTCTGCAAGAGCCACTGCTGTTTCAACTTTAGCCAAAACAGGAATTGGTGAACAGCAATTAATTGAAATCACAGGACATGGAAGTAGTCACCCGATAAAATCATATCTGCAGCTAGATTCGAGTCACCATCAGGAAATAATTGATACAATGAGGTCTGTTTGAACTTCTGTAAAGTCAAGACATGAAGCTCTAAAGCAAGAAGAGCCACCGCTTTCAATCAACCTCCTGCCATTGTTTATAGTAATCGCGTTTTTCATATAAACAATAATTACAATAGTCAAAATGATATAAATGATTGATTATTATTATTGTTTGAATATTTTGTCATTTCATAGCTACCTGAGTTAAAAACTGAAAGCTGATTATTTTTATTATTTTTTTGACTACAACAAACAAATAATAGTCTATTTATTCGATTTTCATATAGGTTCATGAACAAATTTAGTTTGTGTCGCAGATTCGGCACTAATAGACTCCTAGCCTATGAATTCTTGATTTCTACCTATTGTAGTTGTATGAAAATACCAGTTTAGAATGTAATATATCATATTCTTCCATTCCATATCAACTTTGGGTTACGACAAGTGGTAGAAAATTATAATTATATGAATTTTTCATGGGTAGGTAGGTACATATTATAATAGAGGAAGTTTGGGCACCAATGGATTCTTAGCTTATAAATTCTCAATTTCCCTTAGATCTCTTTCCAGTTCGGCAGCAATGGCTTCTCATCCTATAAGATGTTGATTTCTACTTTTGTAGTTGCACGGAAATACCATTTTACATTGTAGCATATTATATTCTTGAATTTTTCATCAACTTTGGGCTACTACAAGGGGTAGAAAATTGAAAAATCATTAGTTTTTTATATAGGTACATGACCAGGTGTAGTTTCGCCACCAATGGATTTTTAGCTCATAAATTGTTGATTTCTGCTCATTTTAGTATCACAAAATCACTATTTCAGGACGTAAAATATTATATTTTGTCATTTTATAGTTACTAAGAGCTACTACAAGAGTTATTAAATTATAATTTCAACGGTTTTCATGAAGGTAGGTACATAACGGATTTAATTTGCGTCACAGTTCCGGCAGCGATTTTAGCCAATAATTTTCACTTGTTGTTGCATGGAAATAACATTTCAAGATTGAACATAGTTCATTTTTCAATTTTACATAAGTTTTGAGTAATCACAAGTGATGGAAAATTGCTTTTTTTGCGTTTTCATTAATTTTCTATACGCGTTTTATTGCATAGCATTCATAACCAGCGTCAGCGAACATCATAGGGGGCTGTGATCATCGTATTTTGACAGTACAAAACGTCAGCAAAAACTCGTGTTTTGTAGTAAAAACAATATTGTGCAGTCAAAACGTACGCAAACTTTTTTGTTTAAAAAATGTATCGATTTGAAAATCATGCTGTATGTAAAATATGCAAAAAATTGTCCGATGTAATGATGCACCATCGTACTATGTCTTATTTACCCGCATTAATAGAAAATTGTTGTTTCTATTTGAAGGAAGATAATTTGTTTCGAATTGTTCAGGAATGTTTGCTTCTAAACTACTCAAAATAGAAAGTGCTAAATGGAAAGATGGTGAATAAAATAGTGTCTAAATATTATATATGTTTTTTCAGACTAGATATTTAATTCATTCAATTCAAAGTACAGCTTCTTTGCCTTCAAGAAGAACGGAGGTGTCCGAAGAATATAGAAAACATTTTAACTATGTAATTGAAATTTATAAAAATTAAATAAAAAAGAAAAACCAGTATTGTCAAAAAATATCATTCTGTCATTAAAACGTCAAAAAATTTCCGATTTAATTTGCTGTTGGGTACCCAAGAAAAATAAATCCACTGAAATACATACGTTGCCATGGTGATCTGTCAAAAATGACCAATTTGATTGGTTAAAAATTACTCGTGTGGAATTTTCATAGAAATTATCGAATGCATTATTTTCGAATTGATTCGTTATGAGTATTCCATGTGAAAAAAAGGCCGACAAACCAATTCCCAAAACTTTAATGAAATGGGATATTTCAATAAGTTCTGGGAATAATACACTTTTTTAAGTCGATTTTGGGGATTTTCTCTCTTTCCTACAATGTTCTACCACCTGGCGAGCGTACCTACCTCTGCAAGTCATCGTGCAAATAATTTATGAACCCTTGGTTTCCTCCAAAAGTCGCTGAGACATCTCCAATGCATTTCAAATGTTCCTGGTTTCCTAGCTGCTGCCGAGTCGTTACTACTCCGTAGCGGTCGCCGGTCGCTTGACCGCTCCGGGAGCAGACCCAGTTCCAAATCCATAAAGAATTTGACGGGGAAACAGGTGGTTTTGCGCTCTGACAAATATCTTCCACTGTATTTCTTCCACAGCAGAGTAGAAATACGTTTATAGTTATGGTAGGTATGTAATAGTTTGTGCTTGTCAGTTATAACAACACTATTGGCATTTTGATTTTTTATAAGAAACGGAAGATACGGATTTTCAATAAATTATTAACAACTGGTGCATCATATATCCAAGTGCCCAGTACTGTAGGATCTGAAAAACAAGTCATATAAGTTACATATGAAGGAGGAAATTATATAGTTGGATATTGCAAAAATATTTAATACACATGGTGAATTTCTTTGGGAAATATATTATAATAAACACAAGTACACAGAGCGGACAAATGAAAATAGAAACATTATTAAATTCATCCATCCTGCCAAGTTGCAGTGCCTCCGTTAGAGAAGTAGTCTGTGAACCTACTTCGTACCTGAAAACCCCGAGCACAATGTGCCTGCCAAATTAATAACATTTTGTGTCGGAATTGGGTAACTTGTGTCTTCTGCACCTTGTTGTCTTGTTCACAATATACTCCTTGTGCAACATGTTGTGTAGACAACAACAAGCACAAATAACTATGTAAACAATCGATTATTTGACGCTATTTGGAGTAAAGAAAATTTGAAATACATGGCATAAAATACTAAAACAATATTTAGTGACTTTTCTTGCTCGAGAAGTCTGTAGTTAAAAATTGTTTTTCTGTGATCTTGTGCTACTTGCTTGATGATTAAGGTAGTACCGCCACGAGACAGTTGAATTAGGAAATCATTTAAATTTGGCATGCGTATTGTTTAACATGTGAACAACGCCTCTATCAAATTTTAACAAGTTTCACCATCCCGAACCCGAGATATATATAATTGAAGTTGACTGAATCAACACGTAACATATAGGCAAACAAAAAACAGCTGTTTATGAAATGGCCAGCTAACAGAATGGCGACTTGCGAGTCCGAGGAAAACAGGTAGGGTCGTGATGACCTGATGGCGGCTACCCGGTCGCTGTCGTCAGCGACTGCGACTATTGGAGGAAACCAAGGCTTAAGGTAGTTGTCGGGCTACAAACACTATCAAAAATTAGTCTCGATTGTAGCGCGATGCAATACATGTTCAAGCGCTGAATTAGAGGGATATTTTTCAAGGGAACTGTACGCTGAGAAATGAAATTAGCATACGTGATACAGCAAATAAGCCGTGACTGGACTGTTGGCAACGTCGCAATCCAACGATCGCTCGCATTTAGTTGTTCAAGATACTCTTATGAACAAGCAGTCAAAGCTATGGATCGATTTCGCGCAAAAACTGGTAGGTTTTCTAAAGCAAAAGTTGAAAAAAGGAAACATAAATTGTCTGAATTGTGTAAGGCTCGAAATACGAACAAAACAGTCTAATTAAAATGATGTGTGTGAAGGAAATCGCATTGTCAATCTCAAAGAACTTGAGAAAAATTTGAAGTGTCTTAACTGCCACCAAGTTTTGAGTTGAGAGAATGTGCTGGAAGAAAAACATTTAGGACTTGCATCAATTTTAGGCGTTGTGATAATATAAGAAAAAAATTTAATTTGGAACCAGGTAGTCATACAGCTACATATGCTCAAAGATACGATTCTGATAAGAAAAAAGAAGACTGATGCTACCATCAAGAGAAAAAAAGTTGCGCAGAGTTGAATTGACCAAAAAAGGGAAATGTTAAGAAAATCGAAGGAAATGTCAGAAGTTGTAACATATCAACCAAACGTTGGAATTAACGAATCGAAAGCATCATCACTATTATTAGAAAACATCGAATCAATATCAATAAATTATTCCATTGTTCATTTTGATTTAGAAACATCTGGAATATGCATGACTGATGACATTTCACAAATCGCCGCCAGATGTGAAAATAGAGAATTTAATATATATGTTAGCACTACGAAGCAGATCAATCCTGTGGCGACAAAAATTACGGGATTGAGTACAATTTCTGGACAATTATATTTGAATGATGTACAAGTTGATTCACAAAATTTGGTAGATTGTTTGGTAGCATTCAGAGAATTCTCAAATTTATCTACAACTCCAAATTTACTAGCTAGGAATGTTCCAGCTATCAAAATTAGCCAAAGATTTAATACCAAACGAAATATCAAATAATTTCCACGAAGTGATGTATGATGTACACATTTTACAGAAATTAGTTTGTTTTATTGGTAAAGAGTCAGACTTATCAACATACATGAAATCATATAAAGAATGTATTTCAGAGCGACTTGAGAATGAAAGAATATCTCGTAGTTTACCCAATTCAAGTGCCTTCAAAATGTTATATCACGGGATTTATTAAAACAAATGCGCAACAAAATATAACATACCATTTTCTGAAACAAATTCATCACGATGAAGGAGAAGAAGCTGTGATTAGTCACATGACTGAAAAATTGGACAATGGAGAACCTAGAGTTACTAAAAATAGGAAAACATTAACTAAAATCATTAATGAATTAAAAATAAATGTTTAGTCAATCAAGTGATTACTCAGTATAATAGTTAAGAATAAATAATATTACATTCATTGTTGTTTATATTTATTGAAGATTTATATGTTATACTTTATTAGCCTGTTAGAAATCTGAATAATTTTTGTTTATGTTTAAAAATATTCGAATTATATTATGTGTACATGTGTTGTACAAATGTATGAATACAATGAGGTTTATGCACTGTTTTTTGCCGTTACTCGTTGAAACTACATTTTATTTTACATCTATTCCCATTCTAATATGTTTAAAATGCATTAGTATAAATTAACGCAATTATTCAAAATTATTATTCATAAATATGTGCGTTCCAAAATACAGTTCAGTTCAAAACAGCAAGACCCTCGCGCTCTCGTTTATTTGTATCACGAACGATCGCTTGAGGCGTTGCCACGATTCTCAGCCTTCACCATCTTGCACTTCTCATACGCAATAATTTAGAAACTTCTTATAACAATAAATGAATAACTGTATGGCTGTATGTTTTTTTTATAAAATTTGTTACGTACCTTCCAATAATATACTAGATCTTTGAAAAGATCTGAATGGAGAGTTTTTAGTTATGCCTTAAAATGTGGTGTCCGCGGTAGCTCACTATAGGGATTACGTGTTAAACGTTGCAACTTTGAAGCCTTATATCTCGCTTTCGGTGTGGTGAATGATTCCAAAAATTCAACATGTTACAGGTAATAATGTTAACTAAAAGTGGTATGAATATAAACGGAATCTGATTGGAAGTGGATTTCACGACAACTACCTTAAATGATTCCTCCATACCGTTTCCGCCATTCCACGTCTACTCCAAAAGCTATAAGTACGAGAGCCCTCGACCAAAACCATGTCTCAAAGTTTTACATTCAAAACCGTATAAAATCGATATTAGATGACCCTAGGCCATACTAGTCGGGCAATAACGGACAGAAAAGTAGCATCTCCACAGTATTATTCCGATATGTCCAAAAATATTGGCAGACGCTATTATGATATTCCGTCTGACATTGAAAATGTACAGTGTTATTCACTATAAATTACCCACCCCTTGATTGTGAGAGTTATGTGGTTATGACTGAATTTTGAGGAAATCCTTCCAAAATACAGTAGCCTGTAGATTTCAGGGGATATTTGTTTTAAATGAGATACCCTGTATATTACTGAATTCTTGTATTTTATGCCTAGCCTATGAAATTAGACATTTTCGAAGTAGGCTATCCAAATGACACCTGTATTAGGTTTATTTAGTGACAATTCTTTGATGAAATGATCAAAATGGTTTACAGTGAACAAGAAAAAGTTCAAATATACACTTGTTTTATACAAAACAACAAAAATAAACGTGCAACGTATCCAAATCGTCCAACAGTGTCAGTAAAAACCTCCAAAAATATTTACCAAAAGGTGAATCATACCTTCAGTTTCAGTAGAAAAAAGCGTGTGGTTCAAGAAAACCAGGAAGAGCAGCTAGATATTCCGCTTCATTTTGAAGGTAAACCTTCTATTATTTTTTAGAAAATTCTGAATATAGTTTGAAAAATGTACTTTGAAAAAGAATCAAATTTCCACAGATACTCATAAGGGAAAAAGGCTGGAATTTTGCCAACAGATGATTCAAAATTTGAATGAAGATCCCGATTATTCAACTTTAATATCATGGGCTGATGAGTCAGCCATTTCTACGGCAGGAGTTTTCAATATGAAAAATCGAAGGTCATGGGAATGAAAGGACAACAGAGAAATATTGGTGAAACAAATAAAAAAAAACTGTTAGCGATCGGTGCGGAATTTTTCGAAATTAAGTTGTTGGCCCTATATTTTATGATGATATATTAACAGAAGTTACCTATCGAGAAATACTCATCCTAGAAGTAGAAAATATTTTTTTACAGAATTTCTCGGAAGCCGAGCTTACCAGTTTTACTTGCGGGCAGCCCCGCATAGTGTCCCACCCATTCAAGACCATTTGAATAATTCATTCCCAATATGGATAGGAAATAATGGAAGTATTAAATGGCCACCTAGCAGTCCGAACTTGACTCCTATGGATAATGTTTTCTGGGATCTCTGAAAGATATTGTTGATAATAATAATGATATTTAACTCATTATAGACACGATTCGACTTCAAATAGAGAATCTGAATATCAATAATGGAGCAATTTCCAATGCAATTATAAATATGAGGAGACGTTATCAATTATGCATTGACAATAATGCTGGACACATCTTTTATTAGTTGTTATGTTATTTGAGTTTCCTAAATAAATCTTTGCCATCTATTTTTGTTGTAATATTTGAACTTTTTTTTCCTCACTATAAACTTTTGATTTGATTATTCCATTAAAGAAATGTCACTAAACAAACATAATATATTGGAGTTGGTTGAGAAAAGGTCAATTAACTGAAACCACTGTGGATCTGTTGCCGACGTTTCAACTTTTATAAAGTCATCCTCAGGGCACTACAATAGGGATTGTGAATATTACAAGGGTGAATAGTAGAGTAGCTTAGAACATGAAAAATTACATAATAAAATCCTCAATAGAGGTATAAAATACAAACAACATAAGCTGTAAATAGGTCAAATCTTATGAAAATATTTATATTTAAAATTGACATGAATAAAAATTATTGTAGAATTGTAAAACAAATTATGTAGTAACACAAGAGGATACTCACCAGAAAAATAGGTTCCTTGTCGTGATAAAATGTATATCAAAAAGGACATTTATATTTACTTGGATTCCTCTTGTTATAATATAAATGGAAAATTGTTAATATATGTCGAAATCGCCGGAGAGTTCGCTTCTGAATAAAGGCATCCACTGGAGATGGGAATAGTTTTGTTTTTTCCTCTTGATTTCTTCCGTTATTTATTGATAAGGTACGTGTAGGAACCATAGGCGTGCAAGGTGTGTGATTATTGTGGTGTTTTCAATTTACTTATTAGGTATGAATAGGAGTTGGGTAGAAATTGAGTATCTGTTTTCTTATTAGCATTGGTTTTGTATTTTTTTATTTTTATCATTTCTTTTATACCTCTTTTTCTATAGTTTTTTTGCTTTCCAACAATTTCTGTATTCACAAAATCGAATTTCTGAAGATTTTTCTCTGAGTGTTCGTCAAGACCTGTTTTATTTGTTGTTCTCATGAGGTTTTCAGGTCTCATGCTCCATTCATGTTCAGATATTCCAGTTTTGAGATATCGTCCTGTCTGCCCAATATATACTTTGTCACATTCTGCACAAGGAACTTTGTAGATTATGCCACTTTCGAGTTCTTTTGGTGTTTGCGATTTCAACTTGGGGAAGTACTTTTCTAGAGTGTTTTCATTTTTGAAAGCAACATTGAAAGTCACATCAGGAAATACTTTCTTTAACTTCTCCGAAAGACCCGAAATGTATGGGATTTTGTAGAAGAAATTATTTTTATTTGGTACACAGACAAAAATGGATGAGTTACAATGGTAAAATGACTTTGAAAACGCTGTAAAAATCACTCCAATTACCATGTGAAAATATTTCACAGCGACTATCACATTAAAAGTACAATCAATTTCTGTTAAAAACAAGACAACCCGAACTTTCACAGTTAGATAGTAATTTTCCATATATATTTACAATATATATGGAAAAGTACAAAACTTCTTTAAACTTTCACAAAACTGTATATAACAAAAAGTCTGTGAATATTTACCAAACAGAGATACGAAAACACAAAGACACTGGTGTATTACATAACCTATGTATATTGGTAAATATCTGCATTGATGATTACTCCATACCTTCGTTTCCAAATAAATTCTGTAGACTCACATAGTCATTGTAGTTTCACTATTGCAAAATTTATGGAAATTTCAGGAATGATAACAACAAATAATTCAAAATAAAGAATTTCTGTGAATATTACAGAAACACTGAAACCAGTCACAAAAGTTTTGCGAATATTTACAAAATTTCTGTGTTTTCGTATAAGATATGTATCGGCACGTATATTCTGTCAATTCACTGAACCCTTATAATTTAACAATCGTGACTACTTACAGAATATCTGTAAATATCTGAAAGAGTCTATGTATAATTTCCGAACGGAGATGTAAAAATACAAAGGTAGTGGAGAATTACAAAACTGATGTATAATTGTAAATAGCTTCCTATAGATGATAATTCAATTCCTCCGTTCCCAAATGAGTTCTGAAGATATACATTATCATTGTAAGTTCACTATCTTGAGTATTTGTGAAAATTCCGGGAATAATAACAAACATTATTCCAAAATATAGAGGGTTTGGTAATATTACAGAAAAACTGGAAACAATTACAAAAGTTCTGTGAATATTTGCAATATTTCTGTTTTTTCGAATATGATAACTTTTTACATAGTGTCAATTCTCAGAAAAACTGTAATTTCACCATCGTGAATACAGGAATTACAGAATTCCGACCCTTCGATTTTGTTTCTGTCGGTCACATGTCACAGGTCACATGACTAGTTGCAGGTGCCGGCGGGAATGCATTTTTATCGCCAGTCGCCAACAAACAACACAAAAAGTGTACCATCCGAAAAGAGGTTAGACGTGTCTGTTAAGTGAGTTAAAATATGTCATCTCTGGTAAGTATCAATTTACAATGTTTAAATGCAATATTTGTAAATTAGTGTTGAAAACATTGAGGAAATATGAGTTACATCTATATTACCAACGAAATGCATATTCTGTAAATTTCAAGTGCATGAGGTTGAATTGCAAGTATGTTTTGAAAAAATACGGAATGTCCAAATAACATATTTATAGAAAACATAGTGTTTTAAAAAAAAATATAATTTGAAAAGATATTAACATATACAAATGCTCATTAGATAACTCCGAGTTCAAGAACAAAAAGTTATTTCTGAACCATATTCATACACACATCAAAACTGGACATTCTTCAAGGTGTCCATGCGAAAATTTCCACTCGAATGTAGTTTTTGAAAAAGTTGTTAACTTTAGAAATCATGTAATGAGAAATTACTCCAATGAAAAAAATCAGAAATCTATGGTTTCACAGGAATTAGCCAATGATTGTGCCGATATTTCCTCCGATATTTCTGTACCTATATCTACTGAACAAGACAAAACTATGGAAAACAAATATTCAAACCTTTTGAGTTCTACGTATCTTACATTAGAGGCAAAATATTTAGCTACAAATGAGGCTCTCCAGTTTCTAGTAAACGTTCTCTCTGACATCAGTGAGTTAGTTCAAAAAGGAATATGTTCTGAAGAATATCGACCAGCAGGTTGACATAAGTCAGATTGGAAGTAAATTGCATGATTTATTCTCAGCGGCACATAATAGAAGTAACGGTTATTTGAGAAGTAAATTCATAAGGCATAACTTTCACAGAAAACAATTCAATTATGTTAAACCTCAAAAAATAAGTTTAGATAGAATTTTTTTTTTTTTTATATTCCTATTCATGAAACACTCAAAGTCTTATTTGAAAATGAGAGATTTTATAAACTTAATATTTCATCATCATTCAATCATTCAGGTGATTTTTGTAATATAACTGATGGTCTTGATTATAAAAAAAAATTTTTTCTAAAAATAAATCTGCGATTCAATTGATATTATTCCAGGATTCTTTTGAGATTTGTAATCCTATCAGAGCATTCCGAAACAAAAACAAAATTATCGGAGTTCATATGATCATAGGCAATATCCCTCCCTGGCATCGTTCTCAAGTAGAAAATATTCAACTTGTTGCACTGATGTTCGAAAAAGACGTTAAAAAATGTGGTTTCGGCGTGGCATTTGAAGTCATTATAAATGATATGAAAAAATTACTGCCTTTTTGGAGCCGCCTTCTTGAATTTTGACAAAATAATCATAATCTCCGACCCCAAAAACCCCCACATATCAATTTTGAATAGAATCGGACTTTATCATGGTGTCCAATAAATCGACAAAATGTTAGAAATATTTGTTTTTCTGAAATCGCTCAACAATGCCCACTTTCTCGGAGCAACTTCAGACACCATATTACGCAAATTCAGTATTTCAGTCCGTTGCTACGCAACGAACTTTTCCGGGAAACGGTCCGGCAACGAACGGTCCGGGAAAATTTTTGCCGTTAAAATCGGTCCCTACCGGTTTTTTATATAGATTTCAGATAGTAAATAAATACACGCAAACAACCAACTCACATCAATAACATTTACTGAATATATTATTACACATATGGAACGTTTATTATAACTATTTTTGTACCTATATTTGTAGTCAAGTTGCAGTCTGTACAATGATCAAACATAGGCTGAACTCTACCTGAAAAGTCATTCTCTTTGTCACTTCACCCTCTAAATTTATCTGTTATGTAACCTGAATAGTCAGCGACGTTATTGCTGTTTTCTTCTTCGGCAATAATACTGATAGTATTAGCAGATTTCTCTTAGTTACTTCCCCCTCTAAATATTTTATCTGCTATGTTTACTTCATTTGTAAACGATTCCTCTATATATCCTTCGGCAATGGTTGAAGATTTCAATGCCCCATGTCTCTTTAAAGCAAATAAATCTACCCAAGCATTAACCAAAATTGTCGCAGAGGACAGACGGAAACAATGTCCTGTGTCTTCATGTGCATATGGCAAATTTAAAAGTTTTGCGACAATTTGAGGAATTTCGCCTAACTGATGTATTTCCTCTACTCGCCTGCAACCTTTCCCATTATTATTATCCATATTTAAAGAAAAAGCTGCAACTTTCAAAATTCTCTGGACGACATGCAACATATATATACAATGTACAATGGCATATACGTTTCGTTTATCACAAATGATCTTGGTTTGTTCGTTTTATTATCGGGTATTTTAATCAAAAGCTTAGATCCGAACGAACGAACAAACAAACCTAAAGAATTGCTTGACTTTCAATTTGTGATGATGGTACAGGTGACAAGCTGTTCATATCATTGTTGTTCATAATCAGCTTCCTCTGTGTTCAATGCAAATTAACTGGCAACGAACCATTCTCTAATTTTTAAATGTTATATTGTTCCTTCAACGCGATATAAGATTCAAACATACTGCTACATAGGGTTCAACAATAAAATTGTTCATAAAAACTAGAAACGAAAGAGAGAAAGTCAAAAGCATTCGCAGACGAGAATATTCGTAATCTATTGCCTAAAAACTTCTCTCCTCGAATACCCAGCTGGGGTTGTGTATGTAAATATCGCTTATGATATGACAACAATGCCGTACGATTTAAAAAACAGTGTAATCTTCTCAATCCTAGATCATTCTTGTTACACTTGATGATATTATTTCTACAGAACTGTTGCAAGAACTGTTGCCATGTTGAAAAGGCAAACAATCCAAAATATTGAATATTGGAAGAATTTTTCCTAGAAATTATAAAATCTACGTTAATTTTTTTATTTTTGTTTTGTTATGTCTAATAGATCACGATCAACTTCATATTATGGCATACATTCAAAATTAAAACGATGCATTTCCATTCGATTTTGTATCCAATTTCTGTTGAGAATTCATATAGATAAAGGAATATGGATCGGAACAGAAAAAATATGTGAATAAAAATGAAAAGTCTCAGTTTCTTATTTTTTTTTAAACTAATTATTACTATGAGATGTAGTTCAACGTCCAGCGTGTGCTTCAGCCAGGGTTGTTTTTATTTGAATATTCATTCATTTTATCGTATTATTTTTCAATTAGCAGGAATATTATTTTTTCCAATATTCATTTGAGGATGTTTTCGTTTTCAAAATAAATATCTTCGGTCGCAGATGATTCCACATCTGATTTTATGGAGTCCCTATTCATATTTTCAAACAAGTAATTACTTTTGCTACTTCTTGGGAGATAATCGAATACATTGACTGTATGAAAATCCAGAGGATGTGTTCCTGCAAGTTATTACTGTAAATATTGGAAAAGTAATATAATTTGATTTCTTATTACTCACATAAGATTATTCATCTGTGCTAAAGATATCTGGTCAAACAATTTATTCTCCTAGCCAAGAAACAGCTGCGTAAACACGAAAGCAAAAAATACCGGTAACAATTACAGTTATATCAATAATTAATCCACTGTAATTAATGATAAGCACCACTAAATAGCCTAATTTTTCAGGTTTCTGACATAGAGCTGGTTGCGGCAGTAAATTATATTGAGATAGTTTTTCAGTTGGATATTTGAACGAGTACATTTATTTCATTGTGTTAGATAGTATATTTTTTAGAATCATTCTGTTGTGTAATATTATAATAATTACTGAATGACGTGAACTTGGTTCAACTGAAAGAGATGAGTCATCAGCTCGGAAAAGGTAAATTATGAATGTTCTTAGGGTTCCCTACATTGAAATGAAGAAAACGATGGCGGAAAAATAGAACATTTCCATTGGAACACAGAAACATTTTTATTTTTGTATAAACCTCAAATTCGGAGATCGAAAGATGTAGAGGGCTTCAAATATCCCTAAACGATATCTTATGGTTATATGTAATCTGACCGAAATCAAGGGAAATAAGTGGGGCAAGTGCGCTATACATTTTGTTCAGGTCAACTTAAAACGGCTACAAAAAAGTTGCTATTTATGCTAGAGTAATAACGTTTTCTGCATGAACAATACTGACTCTTTCTGTTCAGATTTGTCTAGTCGGATTCAGCAACACTTGGAAAATTATGTAAGGAAAAAAAAAGTGTCCATAGTTTGCACTTGCCCCGCAAGAAGTGGCAAGTGCAGTATCCGGCCTCCAAAACCCTACAAATGCTTATAGGTGAAGGACGGAGCATGTGCCAAATAGTCATAGTAGAGGAGACCGTGAGAGATCGACCTTCACCGATCTGATAACTCGATGAGACATATTTTTTATCAAATATAATTTATAAACAAATGTGCCTATGATAACTTGCCTATCGAAAAGTGTTCATAGCTATTTTTAATTAATTTTATCAAATATAATTTATTGAATTAATTTCAATCCTTTTTCTTTCATCACCTTCACTCTTTTGATAACCGAATGAGTTTCACCTCAACTGATAGTTTTTTAACACACAGAATATGCCTAGGTAGGCTTGCCTACTCATTTCTGTGCATGGCTACCTGGCAAGCAGATGTGAACAGGTAAGTCAATATTGGTAACTACACCGATCTGTTAACCAATCGAAATTGATATCATAGGTAAGATAATTTAATTACAAAAACAATCGTATAGGCTTGCCTGCAAAAAATCGTACATAAAATATTATTGCCAAGCTATAAAGCTTTAGAATTTTAGCTATTTGATAGGTCGAGAGAGAGTAGAGCATCCAGGACGTGTGATAGAACAGGACACAACATAGCAGCTGCACGCTACCTGACCGTTGAATGTATCCGAGTGCGCATGCTCGTGTACATGTGAGTGACAGTGACATCATTTATTTACACTCAACAGTAATTTTGAATACTTTTATATGCTTTGTATTAAACGCTTTCAACAACATAAATGTATTGAATTTTATTTTTCTATATTGACGATTTTTCAAATTTATTATACTAAAATTTTAAAAGTAACACTCATTCTTTCCCGCTTCACGGCATTTATTTGATTTTAAATAACAAATAGATTATTCTTTATTTAATTTTGAATGAAAAATATAGTTTTTTTTATCATTTTTAAATTTAGCTTTAAAATGAGAAAAAAATTGTTGAATTTTTATTTTTTTATTTATTAATATATTAAATTCTTTATTTTTGATTATTTCATAGCTGTAAGTAGTGTGAAATAATACAAAAATTGTGATCGGAATTAGAATTATGATAAATTAGAGTTCAAAATTACTGTCGAGTGTAAATAAATGCTGTCACTGCCACTCACATGTACACGAGCATGCGCACTCGGATACATTCAACGGCCAGGTAGCGTGCAGCTGCTATGTTGTGTCCTGTTCTATCACACGGACCTCGGACGCTCTACTTCCTCTCTCGCACCTATCAAATAGCTCAAATTCCAAGACTTTATAGCTTGGCAATGATATTTTATGTACGATATTTTGCAGGCAAGCCTATACGATTGGTTTTGAAATTAAATTATCTCACCTATGATATCAATTTCCATTGGTTAACAGATCGGTGTAGTTACCTATATTGACTTACCTGTTCACATCTGCTTGCCAGGTAGCCATGTACGCCTACCTAGGCATATTCTGAGTGTTAAAAACTATCAGTTGAGATCAAAAGAGTGAAGGTGATGAAAGAAAATTGATTAAAATTAATTCAATTAAAAAAGTATGAACACTTTTCGATAGGCAAGTTATCACAGGCATATTTGTTCATAAATTATATTTGATAAAAAATATGTCTCATCGAGTTATCAGATCGGTGAAGGTCGATCTCCCACCGGCTCTTAGACTATCAGATTCCTGAGGATCAGAAGGCTTTGTGACTTATTCAAATCAAAGCAAAACTCACTGAGTTATGGAGTTTGGCAGTTTGTCAGACAGAAAAGATCTAGGTGTTAGAAAAAAGTGAATGCAAAAGCTGTGGAAAATATTATTTATTTATGTCCATTGTGCAACTGTAGCAAAGTACTATGAACATATACCAAAGTATCAAACATATGTAACAAATTCTGAAGTAATGAATGAAACGCATTGAAAACTGGAAGCTTATATAGGTACTCAGTTTCTATCAGTCAAATTTCTACCAGTAAGATTATGGTGAGTAATATGAGTAATTGGCTCTGTGAATCGAATGAAAACGAATAGTTGCATTGTCAAAAATTACCTGGTAGAAACTTGAAATAGGTAAACACAACAATAAAATAATTTTCCTCAGAACTTTTGAGTACGCAATAGCACATCTCATTGAATATTGTAACTTGAGAAATCAATATCAAAAATAGCTTCCCCTCTCCTACCAAATTTCATTTCAACAAGATTGAGCAAAACATGAGTTTGGTGCCCATCACATAAGGGCTGGCCTTTGACCTTTTGAGGATGGATGAATGTTTTTGCAGAAAGACATTCAAAAATATCAGTCTCCAACCACCCATCTTTTGTCGCTGCATTTGTCAGTCCTGGGTAAACGTCTTCTTCTGATGCCTGCCAGTCATCCCAAACTTAAGCACCTTTGGAGATGACATAAGAAGGGAGTACGTCTCCATCAGCTGAAATTGTAAGCAAAACCGAAATGTTATCTCTTTCAGGGATGCTGGTTATCCTAGATGAATGCTTCTCCTTCTGCCCCACAATTTTCGTCTTGGACGGATCACGACAGAAACTAGCCTCATCAAGGTTGAAGATTGGATGAGGTTTTTTATCAAGACCAAAGCTTGAGATAGTTTAGCACAGTTAACCAAAAAAAACATGAATTATAAATGAATTCACACAATTTCTCCTTTGTATTCCAACGCCTTGGGCCTTCTTCAAGGACAAAGTATCCTTCTGCATGAATTGAGTTAGCCAGTCACTAGTAGGTCTTCCATCTTTGAAGGGAGTCACCCTTTCTTCTCAGTCAAATCTAAAATCTCCAGCCTAGATAGACCAAATCCCTGCTTTTCATTAGGCTTCCAGCAGTGGGTTGCTCTTCATCTACAGTGAATATGTAGGTCCACATGGTCGTAAGTTCTATTGATGGGGATGTTATATATCTTTGAGACCCGAAATGGGGTTGTGGTATTTGTTTGAATTTCAGCAAGGGCAGCGACTAGATCACTTGGGGTATACTTTGTCTGTCCCCTTCTCCGTTTATCTCTCTTTATTTCTCACCATTGGAGGTGCAGTTTCGATGTAAGTTCTGTAACAAATATGGGGAAAAGAAGATAATGTAATGGTAGTTGTGAGTCTGTATGAAAAAGTAGGAAGAATCGCAAATCACCGCCGATGAAACCAAATATGTATGTATATTCGTCCACTATTTGGATACATTCTCAAATTTTATGTGGAACCTCTGGTCACCATACTAACTAGCATTGAAGTATTCAATGAACAATGTCACCATCTAGGTTTCAACCACATTATGCACTTACATTTCAATCACATTATGCACTTAAACTGTTCGAAACAGGGGCACGTGCATAATATCATTCACTTTCCCCACTGTTGACTAGCGTACTTGCCTTGAGTTCTCCTATTTTGGCCTAACTCAGGCAAAATGAAAAACTGAATTGAATCCATGTTTTATTGTTATAAAACAACATCTGAGGTATGTACTTACTATACAAAAAATGGTAAATTGTGGTCGATGAATTGGGATCAACCCCCTTCTCTCCAACTTGGCAAGCGAGACTAAACCAGAAAGCCATTTTGAAACCTCCTCTCTACTGACGTGATTTACACTGGAGCGCTCTAGCAGACAGGTTTTGAAGGTTATCTGATTAGAAACAGAACACACAGATGGCAGCTCTCTGAATCAAACTTGGCAGGACAGGAGGCGGGCTATTCTGCACTTACCCCGGAAACACATTTGCCCCACCTTACCTTATGAATGAAAAAACTTTTTTTTTTTCACTTTGGTTTAAGTCTGGAATTTAATGAAGAAATCAAAAACATTAAGATTTAGTTCAATAACACCTCTGAAATCACAGAGAGCCGCTCATATGAAATATAATAAAACGACTTCTTATACTCGATATATTTTTTGATATGATCGATAGCATCCCAAATTTCCACTTATTTCTCCTTCAGCTCATTTGAAGTAACTACTGGCTGCTGCAATGCTCTAACTTTTCTCTCAATATTATCCCATGGAGGTTCGATGGGATTCAAATCAGGACTTCCCGTGGGCCAGTCCATTGCGACAAGATTGACGCCCTACAAATACTGGCGAATAAGCCTAGCAGTAGGAGATTTAAGCCGGTTCTGGCTCTCCCCCCACCACTATGACGTCACGTGTGACCTTGAATAGTTGCAGGTGTGCAATGTGTGTGTGTTTGACCTTTAGATTTGACTTTGAGATTTGTCATTGAGTTTTGATATTGGGTTTGGTCGACTTTGAGATTCGACTTCAGTTTTTACCTTTAATATGACCTTTTAGATTCATAACATTGTTTTTACTTTGAGATTTTTACCTTGAGTTTTGATGTTGGGATTGTTTCGGCAACAAAAGATTTGATCTCGATGTTTGTTTGACCTTGACTGAAGCTGTGGTGTAGGCATACATATTATGTGTGATCATGACCTTCATGAATCCTTGCACCTCCAAGCGAGGGGGGCATTCATCCGGGGAGACTAAGAGGAACTGCGAGTATTATATGTGTTGATGCTCAAGTGCGTAATGACCTTCAAGTCCCATCTACTGGAAATGGAGTG
>JAFIRS010007514.1:0-24470 GCA_018342105.1 Gonioctena quinquepunctata | reverse complement strand
GCTTCTCCACTAACAGCATACTTTGGTCATTTCTATTCCTCAATGAGCTATGGAATATTATTTTGGGGGGGGGTTCACATTATCAAGAGGTATTCAGTGTACAAAAGAGAGCAATAAGAATATTATGTGGTCTGAAAATTGGTGACTCTTGTAGCGGGCATTTTAGAAACTTGAAATCTTTTAACATTACCTCCACTGTATGTTTTTTAATGTCTTAATTTTGTCTATAAAAACAAGCACTTGTTCAATAATTATGTTAATGTAAATACCTATAGAACTAGAAATAAACACTTGTTTTGTTACCCTCCCCATACAACCACTCTCATAGAAAAAAGCTATCTCTATAAGTGCCTAGATTTATAATTTATTGTTGAACAACATGAAGGATATAAAAACTTTTTTTAGTTTTAAGAAAGTAATTAAGAAACTATTAGTCACTGCAGAGCCCTATAGATTGGAAGATATAAATGAAATGACATTCACTTAGTTGTTTTCTGTATATTTCTTTTATTTAATTTTTATTGTTTCTCTTTGTTTAGGGACCAGTGAGAAATATTTTTTAGAATATAGCATGGTTCCGTGGGTTTTATCGGGTTTTCCTGCGAATGTAAAGCAAATGCTGAATGATGAAGTCTCCTAGAGTAAAACACTCCGGAAGCAAAATACCTCTCCATTCGGATTTCCGGGCGAGAGGTACTCGAGGGGACTCAACATTAAAGATTAATTTTTGCAACATCCGCGGACTCAACAAGAACATCAATGACGTCCACCATCACCTACAGACGAAAAAACCGGATATTCTGGCTCTAACAGAAACACAAGAAACCGTCCACCAACAAGGTCCATATGCTTTGTCCTGGTTACGAACTCCATTCTCGATTCAGGTTCAAAGGTGGAGTCTGCCTTTACGCTAAGGCTAACCTTTCATGCCAGCGTGAAGAGAGTTTGGAACCGAAAGACTTTGATGTGATGTGGTTCAAGCTATCTGATACCAAACTGACTAAGTTCCTCTGCTGCCTTTACCTATCACCTAATGAACCTCCATATAAAGACCTCTTTGAGTTTTTATCACTCAAACTGGACTGCATTCAGGAGAACCATCCAACAGCTGAAACCATAATCATGGGAGACTTTAATGTACATAACGCTGCCTGGCTCAAATTCTCTAACAAAACAGATGATGCGGGTCGTCAAGCCGAGGCCTTCGCCATCACTCATGGTCTAGAACAACTGGTCGAGCTACCAACCCGCATCCCTGATGTCAACAACCAGACTGCCAATACACTAGATCTTTTCCTCACCACCAATCCTGACCCGTATAGAATAGAAGTTTGTGCCCCACTTGGAAACTCTGATCACACCCTCATCTCCACAACATGCTCTTTCCATTTACCATCGAGCTGCACAATACCACCCCGTCTCATGTGGCATTACAATTCGGCCGACTGGGAAGGTCTTCGTATGTTTTTCTCAGCGTTTCCATGGAAGAGAGTTTGTTTCTCTTCAGTAGATCCAACATGATGTGCTGAGACAATTTCTGAAATCATTATGTTGGGGATGCAAACCTACATACCGAATACCGAAAGAAGAACATCATCCGATAAGACCTGGTTTAACAGAAACTGCTCTAGAGCTGTGGCTTCCAAACAGGCAGCATACCATCGATGGCTAAAAAATCCGGGCCCTGAGACCAGAGCAGCATATGTCGAGGCTAGAGGCATATGCAAAGAGACAATAGAATGCTCAAAAGATGCCCACAATGCCAAAATAAGATCAAAACTTGCTGAATGTCCCAACGGATCCCGTTCATTTTGGTCTTTCGCCAAAGCTGTGGGAAGAAACTTCACTTCCAGCTCATTTCCTCCTCTAACCAAAGAAGATGGAACACTAGCAACGACTGCCCAGGAAAAAGCCAATATCTTTGCGCACCTATTTGCTGGAAATTCCACTCTGGATTCATCGGAAAACAACCCCTAACATTACACCTATTGACAGTCACATGCCCGAGATCACCTTTCGCCAACGCATTATCAGAAAGATTTTGTTGGGTCTCAACACCAACAAAGCCTGTGGATCTGACGGAATCCCGCCGATTGTTCTCAAGAAATGTGCCCCCGAACCAACACCTGTTCTTTGCAAGTTGTTCAACCACTCTTACAATTTGGGGGTATTTCCGTCCAATTGGAAAATTGCAAGAGTACAGCCAGTCCCTAAAAAAGGCAAAAAGGCCCTACCTAGCAACTACAGACCTATCGCACTGCTATCTATTATTTCAAAGGTCATGGAAAAAGCCATCAACATCGAGCTCATGATATATCTGGAAGACTCAGGAATTGTCAATGATAGGCAATATGGCTTCCGCCATCAGAGATCAACTGGTGACCTGCTCGCCACGCCTCACATATATGGCAGCTATCTATTGAAAAGTATGGAGAAACTTTAGCTGTGGCATTAGATATCTCCAAGCGTCGATCGAGTTTGGCACCAGGGACTCCTCGCCAAGCTTCCGCCTTATGGCTTGCCCCTCAGCTGTGTTCTCTGCTTGCTAGTTTTCTCTCAAACAGGTCTCTCCATGTAGTGGTCGATGGAGTTTCATCTGACACTCTACTCATAAATGCTGGTGTTCCGCAAGGATCTATTCTCGCACCAACACTATTTCTACTACATCAACGACCTGTTGAAAGCAACTTCATGTCCAGTACACAGCTTTGCCGATGATAGTACCTCCATACCGCTTTCTCCAGGGCCCCTATATCAGCCCGTGAAACCAGAAATGAACGAGGAAGAAAATGTTAATAATATAAATATGGACTTAGCAACAATTCTCGAGTGGGGATCTAATAACTTGGTAGAATTCAATGCAAACAAAACACAAGCATGTCTTTCTCTAAAAAAGCCGATCTCACTGTGCCTAACATAACTTTGTCAGGAGTAACCATACCACTGAAGTCATCCATATCGATGCTTGGTATTACTATCAGCAATAACCTTTCCTGGGAAAATCACGGGGAGGTCCATTGCCAAAGTGCATCCCAAAACTTGGTTTTTGTTTCGTGCCAAGAGCTATTTCACCCCACTCAGCTGCTTATGATCTATAAGGCACAGATCCGACCTGTCCTGGAATACTGTTCCCATATTTGGAGCTGCACCTAAACATATCCTGAGGCTATTGGATTCTGTCCAAAAGGGCAATTCGTCTCGTCGGTGATGCCTGCTACAAACTCGCTCACTTGTCTGGAACACCGTAGAAAAGTTGGCGATTTGTCTCTATTTTATAGATATTTTCATGGGCGATGCTCTTCTGAAATATCAACAATCGTTCCTGCTTTGGCAGTCTCTTCGAGACTAACCCGCAAGTTCAGTCATCACCCCCCTTCGTGGTCATTTTGGGAGACCTGTAGAACATCACTTTCCAAAGACTCGCTTCATCCAACGAACAGCCGAGGCTTTGGAACTCATTGCCTAGGGAGGTGTTCCCCGAGGCATACAACCTCCAGAAATTTAAGAAGAACACCAACTCCTACCTTCTTTCCCTTGGTTCCCACGATGTTCTCTGAACATTACAGGATATCCCTTTTCGTAGGAACCAGAACATAAAAAAAAAAAAAAATGCACCATGATTTCAGTCATCTCAATTAAAGTCGCCCGGTGTTCATCACCATATCTTACATATCCTAAAACATTTTATAATTGTCTGTAATAATCTGCTGTTATTGGTACCCAATAAAATTCTATTCCATTAAAATAAATGCACACTTCTTCGTGAGTGGAAGTTCTGTCACCACAGCCCCTAATCATGAGAATTACTTTACCTCCAAAAAACGTCGACCCATTTTGAAATTTACTTGTGATAGGATAAATTGATGAATTAAACTTTAATCTGACTACAAAGAGTTGTTTCACCTCTTTCTTCATTCAAGTATTATTACATGAAACCAGTGATAGGTTTGCCTTTTTTGCCTGGTCCAAATACGACAAGAACCACCATATTCATTTTCTTTCTCGGTGCAATTCTACGCATCATTTTTATTACCTTCAACAATTATTATCTGGAGAACTTTCGGCCAAAAACATGTGCATATTACTGAAATCATAATTTCATGATCTATCCAAATCCAAAAAGGGAATGTATTTTTTAAATGGCTGTGACGTCATAACTAAGAGATCTCTCTGTCTCTTACGTAGAACATTATCATTCAATACATTCTAAAGGGCAGGACTGAGTACTGAGCGCCCTGGGGAACACCTGCAAAGATTCCTATACTATCCCCGACTAATTTCTACTGTTCGACTGCAGATATAAGCTTTAATGATATTTAGGAGGTATGTGCTGATCCCTATAGCACTAGTCTGTTATTAAACTCCACCTAGCATTATTAAAAGCGTTCTTCACTTATTAGTACACACCCTTCTCTTTTTTGAGCTCCTGAAGGCTTCTTTCACCCATAATACTGGGTCCGTGACAGACTTTTTCTGGCATGCAGTTTCGCCGCTAGTCTCTCCATCAGGAGTAATTCGTAGCTTACCCAAAGTAACCAGGAGGCAAATTGATCTGTAGGATGAAGCAGTCTCAGTATCAATGTCCTTAAACTTTGGCATTGAGACTACGCATGCTAGCTTCCAGGCGAGGATTGCTAGAAGGGCCAGCACGATCACCTGATTTTACCCATTAGACTTCTAATGGGGAGGTGTGAAAAGTATGGAAACAAAACAAAACCGAGCATCCGCTGACTTTAGAAGAAGAATAATGCTTGCGATTAGGTTGGTCACGCCTCATATGTATGTTGATTAACGTTAGACATTTTATTTAGGATTAGGATGCTGCCGAGACTTTCAAAGCATCCATCCTATATTGAAATTAATTTTTCATATTATCAAGAAAGAAAAGCTATTAATATAATTGAGTTTTTAGTTAATTGTAGCGATTTCGTCAATCAGATGATTTTTTTGGGTTAGTGTTAATTTTTTACAATAGATTTGAATATATCATTTTTGAATAGTTAATGAAGTACTTCCTATTTAAAACTTTGGGGGTGGCAACTGTCTCCCGAATTGTTGAATTAAGGGATGAAATTTTGACGTTGCAGGAATTATTCATAATAATTTTTATAAATATTTACAAAATTTGAGATACTGAATTCATTCCATTTTGCTTGTCCACACTGTATAAGTTGGACAACTTCCTACACTGAATTAAATTATATGAAAGAAACGGGCGAAAATAATCGCGGACTTCCCACATTTTCATAAAATTTATTGTTTATTAGGATACTTCTCAGATTTCAATGGGTGGAGTAGACGAAATATGACTAACAATAGTGTCATAAACGGGATTTTATCAACAAAATGTTATTTGTTACAAACCAATTCATTTTTAAGAAAAAAAAAAGTTACATTGAATGTTGAAAAGTTCGGAAAACACATGGTAAATTTGAAAATACAATTGCCACAAATATTACAAATTTCCTTTAAGGTCCCAAGTAGCACAGAGTCATAAAAAGTACATGATGACGTCTTATCCTAAGATCTAATCTGTCCATCATCCCCTGATATTGTATTTGTTTTGACTATCTCTCATGAATTTGCTCTCATGACAAATAAACAAATGTCATCTGGCATTCTAAATCTAAATGGTCCTTAGTTTGACATTCGCCATGCCAATTCCTACTGTAGAACGTGTAAGTTGTTTAACGTTATGATAGCATAACTATGTTAGTACAACTTTTTTAACGTAAAACTTGCCACTTCTGGTCACAGTGACTACGTCACAACTCTTTTATGTATGATATTGCAATGTCTTCGAGACACTCGTAAACTATTCTATGATAGTACATACAGCAGTAATTACAACTTTTCGACACTAGTGGGATGGCATCCATGTTCTTCGTTCGATTGATACAGCATCATGGTAGCCATATTGGAACAAAAATATTTAAAATGAAAAATTTGGGACCCTGGGTGTTATATCAATTTTAAAATCATTAAAGATGAGCAAATTAAGATGTTTCGTCATATGGTGAACATATAACAATTAATGAGAAAAATTGATAAAATATATTTTTTCTGAAATGAAAAAAAGATTTATCTTCTTTATTTAAGAGGCGCATGAATTTTAAATGAGTAGAATTTGATTTTGATCATGAAACAATTCAGAACAATTCTCCAACAACACAAAAATGAAAATCACTTTCATCTCAACTATCACGGCCATTTGCAGTTAGTATTTATAGTGACATTACCACAGAGTATTATGAAAATGGAAAGTCTGAATAATACATTATAATAATATTATATAAAATATTTTCAATATTCAGGCAAAGTGTCCTATTCAATAGATAATGTTTCCCTTTTCAACTTTTTAAATTGTTTTTGGCTAATACTTTAGGCACTTTAACATTGAAAATGGCTCGGAAAATGGGGATATACTATAATTACTCCTGGGATATGAATATAGTCATTTGTGCATGTTGTCACTCAATGATATATTTTATCAAATGTCAACATGAGGGGCTCTAGTTTTATCAAACTATCATCATGATATTTTTGTTATTCCCTACCAAGAAATATTCACATATAATTAGTAATATTTAACATGTCTGATTTATGCCGATTTGCCAATAAAACCATTTTTAGTGTTCCTCCATATCTCAATTAAAAGTTTTCAGTTAAGGTTGGGATAGTATCGGCCTGGCCAACTTCTCAAAGGGTAAAGGCCAAATATCAGGAAGAAGAAAGTGGGATAGTACTGGGTGTATTGCTAAAAACGTGTTCCCCCTTTATTTACGAAACTGCTACTTTTAAAAAATAGTAACTTATTGGTAGGTAAAACACAGTAACCTAAAAAATTTCCGAACATATTTTCAAGACTATGAACCAGTCATCCTACATAAAGTTTTTTCCAAATGTTTGTTCAAGATAAGAATCATAAAGAATGCCAATATTAAACAGTGGTAAACAAAAATAATGCAATAAAAGGCAGGCAAATACATATGAAAAAATAAAAATAAATCTTCAAGGTACACACATTGATTTCATGGATTAAGAAACTAGAAATGACACATTTCAGTTGGGAATTAGATTAGTATGCAGGTGAATGAGACTCAATCTCATTATTTTAGAGATATTGAGAAAAGCCATCATAATTCCACTCCACAAAGGTGGTGGAACGAGGATCCTTCAAACTATAGGCCAATATCACTGTTGTTGACTTATTTTATTATTTCACCCTTAGTTGTTAGTTTCCGTAGTTTTTAGAAAAGAGATGTCATATATTGTCATATTGACGACTAATAAAAAGGACAAAAAGTCAAGTATCAAAATTAATTTGGTATAAAATAGTGTTTGCCCAAACATTTTGGTCCTATCGAGCTTTGTGGAAACGTTGAATCCTAGAATATTCAATTCAGCCATAATTGACGCCAAACTGGGTTCAAGATGTCACAAAGCGAAAGAGATGTTTTGAGAAAAACTAACAGGTTAACGGCAGGGATCCCGCCTCTAAGATACAGTCCAAACGAAGAAAATGCCATTGCCTCCAAAAAATCCATCAGATCTAAGAGCTTCAAAAGTTCAACAACAAGTAAAAGACTAAAAGAAATAGAATTGAAGAAATTGGAAGCTATCAATAAGCTGCAAGAAGAATTTGACCAAAGAAAGCTACAAAGACAAATTGCTGTAATTGAAGCACAAGCATCATTAGAATTAGAGGTTCACGAAAATTATTGTGAAGAGACAAAAAGCATGCAAAGTGAAAATTTCGAAAGTGATAGCAAGAAAGAAGTAGATTCAATTGAAAAAACTCAAAGTGCACACGAAAAAGTGAACTCTTGGTTGTTGAAGGAAAAGTTAATCGAATCAGCTCAAGGTAGTAATGCATTTATACCGTCGGAAGAGTATTATTCTCAAGTAGTTAACAATCCAACAACTAAAATAATAAAGGAATTCACAACTGCCACTCAAGCCATGACCCAAGCATTCAATTCCATATCCGGTCCATCCAATATGCCCTTCAGAAAGGTTGTTGGTAAAGAACTTCCCCTGTTTTATGGCAATGTGGAAGATTGGCCTATGTTCATTTCACTTTATAGAAGATCTACGGAAACCTGTAAATTCACTGATGAAGAGAATATGTTACGTCTTCAAAAAGCCCTAAAGAATGAGCTTTAGAAGCTGTCAAGTCACTATTTATTTCGCCAGAAAATTTGGAAGATATTATTCAAACATTAGAAACTAGATTTGGTCGCCCCGAGTTCATAATCGATTCCATGACTAATAAAGTCAAGCTGATGCCACCAGTTAACACTCGTTATCCACTATCACTTATCAAATTTGCAAATTCCGTTCTAAATCTCACAGTTACTGCCCAATCTCTGAAAATGGAAGCTTACATCAACAACCCTCAACTCCTTAGTCAACTTGTTCAAAAACTGCCTGAACATCTTCAGTTTCAGTGGGCTAGAATAATTGTTGATAAAGAAAAAGCCATACCAATACCTACATTGAAGGAGTTTTCTGAATGGTTACAAAAATAATCATCCGCAGCTAGTTTATTGTGCGAACCTTCAACTTCAAGTTTTACATCGTCAGATCGATATTCAGAAAGAAAACCCAAGAATACTGTTTTAGTTGGATCGGAAGAAACATTAGATAGAAGAAATTGCATATTTTGTTCTGAATCATTCTTTATATCATTGTCAAATTTTTTTATCACTGGAAGTGGATGGAAGATGGGATTGGGTGAAAGAACGTCAAATTTGTTTTTCATGTTTGTCTCCTTCTCATCGTATGTTTGGATGCAAAAATAAGAGACGTTGTAGAGTACAGAACTGTTCTAAATACCACAATCAACTATTGCATTCTGAATTATCATCTAAGAATTATTCTCAACATAGCTTACAAGTCCAGAATGGTCCATCAAACGTCAATGTCAAGAAAAGAAAAGAGGAACCTGAGAATTCTGCATGCTGTATAGATGAACATTCCTTTCAAGTCAGATCCGTAACAAAAACTGTCCTACTTAGAATTATTCCAGTCAAGATCATAGGTATAAAAAAGTCTGTTGAAACTTTCGCTCTTTTTGATGAAGGTAGTACAGTGACACTCATTGATGCTAATCTCGCAGAAGATATAGGAGTTCAAGGTTTCAATGATCCCTTGAAAATGTACTGGACAAATTCTTCGTCATATGTTGACAACCACTCTAGAAAAGTCAGTGTCAAAATTAAAGGAAACCTTGACGATCAAATTTACGATCTAGATCAAATCTGAATCTTCCTATCCAATCCGTAGACATTGGAAAATTCGCAAATAGATGGAAACATTTATCACAAGTTCCATTGGTAGATATCAGAGAAGCCAAACCCTTATTACTCATTGGCCAAGATCATATCGATTTAACAATAGCTAGAGAAGTGATTCAGGGCCCATCCAATGCTCCTGTAATTTCCAAGTCAAAATTAGGATGGGTGGTGCATGGAAACGTTGTTGAGTTCAAATACAGGGTTGACCAAGAATTTTCGATGTATGTTTCTTCTGAAACTAAAAGTGACGAAGATGAAGAATTGAAGAAACTAATCGAACAAGCTATTTTCATAGACAATTTGGGTATTGAAAAGGAAAACAAAAAGTTGTTATCTGAAGAGGACCAGAAAGGATTACAAATAATTGAAAAAACATGCCGACAACTAGAAAATCAACATTGGGAAATGGTTTACTTTGGAAGACGGAAAATGTAACGCTACTCAAAAAGTAAGACCACTGCCTTAAATAGATTAAATACGATAGAAAGAAAAATGGACGGGACAGCCAGTTTGCAGATAGGTATTGTCAACAAATAGAAAATTTTGTTAAGAAAGGATACGCAAGAGTTTTATCAAGTGAAGAATCTACCGACATAACTAATAGAACATGGTACTTGCCGCACTTTGCTGTAAAACATCCGAGTAAACCCAATAAATTTCGCTTTGTATTTGATGCCAGAGCTGAAATTGAAGGAACAAGCTTGAATAAGAATTTAATCAGAGGTCCAGATGTACTCAATTCGCTGGTAGATATTTTGTTTAATTTTCGACAAAATCGGGTAGCAGTGATGGGAGATATAGAAGAGATGTTTTTACAAGTTCAAATAAGACCAGAAGATCAACATGCCCAACGATTTTTGTGGCGGGGAAGAGATAGAAAAGTCCGATTCTGACTTATCAAATGAAGTCATGATATTTGGTGCAATTTGTTTCCAAAGCTGTGCAATACATGTGATAACAAGAATGCTGAAAGAAATATAGAAGATTATCCTGAAGCTGCCCAAGCTATTGAAAAGTACCACTATATGGATGATTACTTGGATAGTTTTGACAGTGAAGAACATGCCATCAAAGTGGTCAAAGAAGTGATCGACGTCCATATCCGGGGAGGCTTCAAAATGACAAGTTGGATCAGCAATTCCTCTCAAGTTTTGAAACATATTCCAACTGAATTAAGGTCAAAAATATCGTTGATCTGAATTTTGAAGAATGGACAACTTTTGAAAGAGCATTGGGTTTGATATGGAGTCCAAAAAGTGACCTTCTGAGTTTTTCTGAAACATTTTTGAACAAAAATAAAGACATACTCTTAAAAGGTATCATACCCACTAAAAGGCAAGTAATCAGAGTGGTAATGTCTGTCTCCATTAGGTCTCCTAGCAGCATTCACAATTCAAGCTCGAATATTAATGCAAGAAGTTTGGTCCAATAAATTAGGTTGGGATGATAAACTGACTCCACAGCTTTTCGAAAAGTGGAAATCCTGGGTTGCAGCTCTCCACAAAATCAGCAATATCAAAATTCCCAGATGGTATGGTTTCAACAGCAATATAATTGAAATACAATTGCATACTTTCAATGATGGAAGTGAAAAAGGATATGCATCTGTATCATATTTTCGACTGGAAGATACGAATTCCAAAATTTCGATTGTATTAGTGATGGCCAAGTCCAGAGTTACTCCATTGAAACCTATGACTATACCACAAATTGAACTAGTTGCAGCCTTGCTTGGATCCCGTCTAGCAAAAACAATAGAAAATGGTCACAATTTCATCATCAACAAAAAATACTACTGGATCGATTCCAAAATTGTTCTGAGTTGGATCAAATCCCATCCGAAAAACTACAAAACATTTGTTGCCAATAGAATAGAGGAAATTTTGGAGCTGTCAAACCCTGATGAATGGCATTGGCTCCCAACAAATTTAAATGTGGCTGACGATGCTACTCGAGGACTTTGGAATATAGACAACTTTCAGAATTGGTTCAATGGTCCCAAATTTCTAACATTGGATATAGAATTCTGGCCCCAGGAGAAAGTCAAAATAGAAGAGAATACCAAAGTAGAGAAGAAAACGAACATTTTGTTGGTAATAAAGGACAACAAATATGACAGACTTTTTGATTTTACAAGATTTTCGAATTATTTACGTCTCATCAGAACGGCAGCATGGATAATTCGATTTGTCTCTGTCTTAAAAAACAAGATTGGCCTATCAAAATGTCATATTACTTCGGAAGAACTCACAGTAGAAGAAATAAGGATTGCTGAATTGAAACTCGTAGAACAAGCACAAAAAGAATGTTTTCCCGAAGAGTTGAGCAGTCTGAAAAATCAACAACAACTGAAGAAAACCAGCCGTCTTTACAAATTAAACCTCTTTTTCGATGACCAATAACAAAAATGATATTGCTGAAACCGGTTTAATATTTTTCGGAGGCCCGGAGGATGTTGTTGACTTATTTTATTATTTCACCCTTAGTTGTTAGTTTCCGTAGTTTTTAGAAAAGAGATGTCAAATATTGTCATATTGACGACTAATAAAAAGGACAAAAAGTCAAGTATCAAAATTAATTTGGTATAAAATAGTGTTTGCCCAAACAATCACTTCTATCTACACTGTCGAAAATCATAAAAAAGCTTGTCAAAAAGAGAATGATTAAGTACCTAAAAAAACATAATATATTGTCGCAATGTCAATTTGGATGTCAAAATTCAAAAAGCACAACTGATGCAATTTTTTCATCTCCTGAGAATGTATATCTCAGTTTGAATGAGGGCGAGGTAGTTGCAGCAGTATTCTGTGATTTTTCAAAAGCGTTCGATTTTGTGGATTACAGAGTACTACTGGAAAAACTATATCACTATGGATTTAGAGGAATTGCTTTCAAATGGTTTGAATCATATCTTTTTGAAAGGAAACAAACTGTTAAAATTTCCGGTGAAACTTCTGGCTTTTCACATGTCAAATCAGGAGTTCCTCAAGGATCAGTGCTCGACCCAGTGTTATTTTTACTATACCTGAATGATCTAACACACTCACCAATTAGAGGAAAATTCACGTTATTTGCAGATGATAGCACCCTCTTATGGCATGGAAAAAATGTAGAGACTCTAAAAACAGTTGTATCTCATGAACTCAATGTAGTCAAATCTTGGTGTAATTCAAATTCGCTTTGTTTCAATGTTGAGAAAACAAGTATTATTACCTTCAGATTTGAGTTTGAAAATCTGACCTTGGTATGGCATAGCCTTCTGGGGTTTTTGTCAGCTGCTAAATTCGGTATTTATTTTACAGAAGAGAGCAATTCGCTATTTATGTAAGGCTAAAGCAAGGGATCATTGCAGCCCACTGTATATATCAGTCAACAAATTCTTACTCTCACGAGCCTCTTTATCTTGGAAACAGTCTGTTTGATTCACACACCAGACATCATTCATGGAATAAAAACCCTGTGAATTATATATCCACTAGAAATTTACAATCATTTGCCAGAACATTTGAAAGCAACTGGTAGTATAAAAAAATTCAGAAAGGAAGTTGAAAAATTCTTCATCCCAAAAGCGTGCTATGACCTGCAGGAGTACTACAATGAAAAGTTCTAAAGCCATGTATCTTTTAGCTCACCAGTGTGAAGTTAGCAGCTACTTTTCAGCAGCCATTTTCTCCCCAGCAGCCAAACGACCAGTGGCGGCGGTTATAAATAAAATACATTGAATACAGTATTGAACAACTGGGAATGAGTTTCTCATCGCTAACGCATGTCGTCTTATATGTCGACTTAAATAGGTACTCTAAACTATTTAAAATTAAATAAAGATTTTTTTCTGTGAAGGAAAAAAATTGGTGCGTTCAATAGGAAAGAGTGTTTAATACACCAGAAGAGTACACCCTCATAAAATCGATTTTTCTGAAGAAAAAAAAAAGCTGCGTTTATATTTCTTAGAGAGTGTTTTATATATCAGAAGAGTACACTGTATGAACGACATCGATTTGGGAGGCGTCCAAGGGGGATATAAATGCGGTTTTTGTTTTCCTTCACAGAATAATTTTTTTAATGATTTCATGAGGCTGGAATCACTCCTTGGACGCCTCCCAAATCGATGTCTTTATACAGTGTACTCTTCTGTTTTTTTTTTTAAAAATTTTTAAGATTTATGAGGGTGGAACCACAAACCACCCCGTGGACGCTTCCCAAATCGAAGTCGTTCATACAGTGTACTCTTCTGGTATATAAAACCTCTGAGAAATATAAACGCGGCAATTTTTTTCCTTCACAGAAAAATCGATTTTTTAAGATTTTATGAGGGTGGAACCACTCCTTGGACGCCTCCCAAATCGAAGTCGTTCATACAGTGTACTCTTCTGGTGTATAAAACATTCTCTTCCTATTATGAACGCGGAAATTTTTTTCCTTCACAATTTTTTTTTTTTAATTTTAAATATTTTAGAGTATAGTCCATCCAATATCAATTGCAGAAGCTGTTTCTATAGGAGCATAAAAACTCACTTCGCTAACACGAGCGTATATGCGAAGAAACGGAACGAAAAATAATCTGTACTACTTGTATACAGTCTCCGTCGGTACAAAGAGCCCGCTGGTCAACGTGGACTTGAGTGACTGCTGTCTGTTCTACAACCGATTCGTCTGGGCCAATCAAGTCGGACATCAATGCTTGCAGGTGTGTCTATACGATGGGAGGTCATAAATCACGCGTTATATTTGTGTTTTAATAGCTCTGAAAGATTAAAAACCAGTAGCGTCTATGGTCTTGGTGTGTGCCGATCAAAATACGTTTTAGGATATTAAAATATCTAAATAAAATTAGTTATCTCCACCACTGCTGCTCACAGGATTTCGCCGCAAGACTTTTTTATGCTTCTGCAATTGATATTGGGAAAACTACATAACTGGAAGCTCATTAATGGTTCAAATATCTTTTAAGGCAATGTATACGAACATCACATATAAGACGCATGCATTAGCATGAGAAACTCATTCCCAATTGTTCAATACTATATTCAATGTATTTTATTTATAACCACCGCCACTGGTTGTTTGGCTGCTGGGGAGAAAATGGCTGCTGAGTGGCTGCTAACTTCACACTGATTTTTAGCTCTAGGTTTTCAACTTATATGTTAGGTATCTAGTTGGTGTTAAATGTGATATAAATGTTATTATTGTTTTGTGGCATACTGTTACTTTTATTTTGTATTTGTTTTTATATTCGTATTTGTTTTTATATTCTTGTGTGTTCTTATCTATATTTTATATTTATATTTTTACTTAAAATTGATTCTTAGACAATAAAGCTCGAGTTTTGATTTGATTGATATTAAATTTCGCATGAGGTCATGCACAAGTTTTGTAAGTAGCGTTTATTTTGGAGGAATTGATCAAATGTATGGATGCCTTAGGCTTTACAGCTGATCTGCGCAGGTAAATCGGAGCGTGGGTGCTACCTACTATCGATGAAACTGTACAGGTGGCCAGACCTGTAAGGCAAGTCAGGAAAAATAACTTAATTTCCCGTCTGCATGATTCACCCGACACCTGCACAGGTTTCTGTTCAATTGCAGCCGTATAAGGTCTACCTGTGCAGTTTGCCTGTACATGTAAACCTGACAGGCAACGAGTTCACACATGCCCATCAATTGGATTGAAAATTATCTTGACTGCTGAGTCCAATATGTAAAATATGATAGCTCAGTATATTTCCCAATTACGGTTCCATCTGGTGTGCCACATGGGTCTCATTTAGGACCAATACTTTTCAACCTATTTGTGAATGATTTGAATGATGTTATTCTTTATAGTGAATTCCTTATGTTTGCTGATGATCTGAAGATGTTTAGAGTTATTCAGGACTCATCTAATGGGGAATTATTGCAGTTCAACTTATCTAACTTTGTACGCTGGTGCGATATGAACTTGTAATTGAATATAGACAAATGTCATAAATTAACTTTTTGTCAAAACAGAAATCCAATAAATCATCCATATAAAATAAATCAATCAGAACTGGTAACTGCAAGTACAATCAAAGATTTAGGAATCATTCTTGACCCAAAAATGTCGTTCAAACCCCATATTGCAAATATTACTTCTAGAGCACTAAAAATGCTAGTCTGCAAATGAATTATCTCTCTCCTCCTTGAAAATCATATACTGTTCAATAGTTAAATCAATAATGGAGTACAACTCCACAATTTGATGCCCTTCATATAATGTGGATATTGAGTGTTCAAAACAAGTTTTTAGCTTATAAACGGATATCATATTGGCGAAAATACCTTTGAAATTATATTGAAATTCTTAGATTAGAATCAGATTTTACACTAATCCATAAAATAATCAATGGTAGATTAATTCCACTGAAATAGTTGAATTTATAACTCTTAATGTGAATCCAAGGAGAACAAGAAATTCTGAAATCTTCAAAGTACCCTTTTATGTACCATTATGGACAGAATGAGTCTATAGGTAGGATTTTGAGACTTACTAATACATACAATGTAGATTCAGAACTTTTTGATTCTTCTTCATCATCATTTAAAAAAACTGTGAAAAAACTGTAGGTGATCTATTTAATTTAATTTATTTTTATCTTTTCATCTTTATCGATTTCTCATTTGATCTATCTGTATATTTTCTTTTCTTACACCTAACTGATAAGTATAGATTATGGCTACAGTACATATATGTGAATTTGTCAATTATTTTGTAAAAAATAGGCAATGCCGTAAATAAATAAATTGATCTTATGGCATTGACACCACGAGATGACGTGATCTCGGTCGTTGGTTTATTGTTGGGAACTAGTTGTCAATAATTTTGTAGAAACGACATCTCTCAGTGGACGATTATGAAAAGCCTTGCTCTTCAGACGTTCAGATTTTACAATCAATAACTCCCTATAACTTGAGTTTCTTCCAGTTGACATGTTTCGTATAGTATTCTATCAAAAAAGGAAAATTAACCGGTAAAAAAAAGAAATAACAAAATGAGGGTTTTTGTCAAAACAAATAGGTAAACAACGCAAGACCCTCTTTCTACACTTGTCCGGATTCAACTGAACTAAAACCTGTGCAGGTGTTGGGTGAATCATACAGTCGCGCAGTTTTGCTAAACTGCGCAGGTAGAAATAATTGTTTTTCGATTCTTACAGGACTGGATGCCTGTACAGTTTCATTATTCGTAGGTGGCACCTACCGTCCGGTTTACATGTGCAGGTCAACTGTACAGATATATGTCTCCGGTACACTGTAACATGTATGGCCAGCACAAGGGAGTTTTGCATTGTTTATTTGTTTTTGAAAAACAACTCTTTTTGTTATTTCTTTTTTGTTACCGGTTTTTATTTTTGGTTTTGATAGAATACTATACGAAACATGTCAATCCGAAAGCCAACTCAAGTTATACAGGAGTTTACTGAGTTGTACAAAACTGAACCTTGCCTGTGGCGTGTGAAGAGCAAAGATTATCATAATCGTCCACTGAGATATGCCACTTATTATCATAATCGTCCACTGAGATATGCCACTTACAGAAAACTAGTTGCTAACAATTAACCGACCACCGAGATCCTGTTATCTCGTCAGTCAATTGACCGGCAGACCGTGTGTGAGCTCATCGCCTGTACAGGTTTACTTGTGCAGACAAACTGTACAGGTAAACCTGTGCAGACAAACCGCTACGTGTATGGCCGGCCTTAGTTATGTCAAGGGTCATGCTATGGAGAGGTTTTGCTGCTAGCTGAATATTCCCCTTACATTGAGCTTTCTTCTACATACATCAAAATAGCTATATTTTCTTTAGAATTTAGTTTAAGCCAGTGAGAACAGGTCCTTACACTTTTCTAAATTTGATGTTTTGTTAGGTTCAAAATGTTTTCGTGACAAACAGAAGATGAATGTTTTGTACCATTTGGGTTTTTCCAATTCCTTTATGGATATTTCTAAATTATTTTCCCCTTTTTTTCGTAATGTTAACTCATGAAGTTTATATGACTGATATACTGAGATCAGGTGTTTGCTATTGTAAAATGTCAAGTTTCTCATATAAGGTTCGTCCTTCAATAAGAAGCACAATTGAAAATATAACCCACCCACGAACGTAAATTGAAATTCTTATCGTTCCCCTCACCAAAGAAGAAATCAATTGAAGTCAGATGATGCAGCGGTAATAATAAATCAAAGGTGAAGGTATCGAAAACAGAAATTTGCAACAAGCAACTGACACACTCTTTCGGTAAAATGGTCGATCTATTGAAAAACCGCTATAATATTCAACTCACCAGTTATGTAATGAACACTACCATTGACCATTAACTTTGAAATAATCAGCACTTACACTGGAAGTCTATTTAATTTACACTTATTCCTTACATCACAAAATTAACGACACTGGACACAAATATACGACGCGGCCATGTTACTTTTCCACATGTTAGTTTAGCCGAAAACCACTGCGTATCGCATGCGATTCTGTAGATGTAGTTAACCAATATTAATTCATCCTACTGCTGCCACCTATCTTCGGGAGTCATTCCACTGCTGCCACCTATCTTTGAAGGATTGAACTGATGTGGCAATGATTTGAGGCTAAGATAACATTTAGACAATGATAAAACCCTTATTACACTATGCCTTTTTCGTGCCTATTTTTGTGCCTATTGTCATGGCTATTTGTTGGCGAAATTTCCCCAAATAACTGGCACTATTACACCGTACCTTTTTGATGATTGTTTGAGGCAGTAATTTCAGAGCTGCAAACATAAGGAAAATTGATATTTACCTTTGAAGTAATTTAGTATTCCTGGATTATTTTTTTCAACTTTTTCCTTGCCTGGTACAAGATTTTTTCTTCTTTTCTGTCATACTGAACAAAACGAATACTATGTGATTAATTTCATTTATTTGTTATGTCAAGTCCAACAGATAATTACTGTATTGGCAAACCTGACATTTCCCCAAACGTCCTTGAAATCCCCTCGATTCAGGGGAAAAAAATAGAACCAGTCCTATTTATTTTCATGCCTGAAACAATCAACAAAATAGTCTCGCGCGCATGCATATTTGTTTCAAATTTCATTCACCGGCAGTCAGGCAGACAAATAGGCATGAAAAAGGCATAGTGTAATAGGTGTTTCTAAGAAAAGCAAATATCAAGACAGTGGCGTGTCCGCAAGGTTGAACTGACCTTATAGACTGACCCAAACAATTTGAAATGAATGATGCCATTTTAAATCAATATATATCTGATCTATGAGCAACATCTAATTAAAATTTGTTACTTGGGGTCACAGATTATGATGGCGGATGAGTTTTGTGATTTATGGTCAGATTCTAGAAAATTGCTATCTGGGGGTTTTCGGAGACAATCAATCCCCTCACATAAACTTTCAAGCTTTGATTCCCGGTTGAATAAATTTAAGAACCTCAAAAAAAGAAATATTTCAAAAACAAGCTCATCTTATTTGTAGGAATACATCATCAGGCAATTATTTTTTTGTTGTAAGTAAATTATTCCGTTCCAACCCTGAAAAATATGCTTTGCAATATATTCAGTGTCACACAGAAAGTTCGCAACATATAGAAGTTTTTTTATTAAGAAGTATAATGAAAATTTGACTTCGCAGTTAGTTTGTGCTTGAAAAATGAGTAAAAAACAGCCTCTTTCCGTTTGTCATGTGCTACTCTAAACCTGTCAAATTCGAAATTTTTTTCACAAATCCTCAAAAAATCAGTTTTTTTTAGAAATTTCGAAAAATGCCAAAGAAAAAAGGTGCTTAGTTTTCAATTTTATACCTTTCCTCCAAATTTGGACTCTCCACTGTCACTTCGACTTTTTTCCAATTTTTTTAATTTTTTGAATCTTTCGCTCTACCGATTCGAACGAAACATGATTCAAATTTCATAATTTTGATGAATACGAGACTTCAATATCATATCTTGCCCAAAAATACTCACATTGGACTTTACCAGAAAAAAATGCACCTCCAGAAATTCGTCTTTGTTGTTGCAAAGTTCATCTAGTTTTTTCATTTCATTGTGAAACTGATTCGGATTTCCGAAGTATGGACGTCAATATGTCAGTAATCGAATAAGCGAATTTCTCTTCATTCTTATTACACTCGTATTTCTTTTTTGAATAGATTTTTATCCAGTTTGATTATTTTTCTGACCAATAATTCAGTTACAAACAAACCCGAAATATCATACTTTTCTGTAAACTAAACAATGACCTACAGTTTCATAACTATTCAAAAGACTTTCGTTCTAGCGATTTGTACTAAACAGATATAAAATTTCGTGATTTTAAACAATACAAGACTAATAATGCAACATCTCGGGAAGAAAATAGTACAATTGATCGAATCAAAATAACATTTTCCTTTAGTGGGCTTTTGAAACAAATTTTTTGTTTTGGTTAATGTCAAATAATTGCGTTTAATAAATCGGGTTGTTTTGTGTACAGTTTTTCCTGCATTTATAATTCACAAATAAGTTTTATGTACAATGTTATCCACACAAGACAAAGTGGAAATCGTTCTTTTATGTGGTGAGAATGTGCCATATCCAGATGTTGCTTGTATTTTCAATCACTGGCATCCAGGAAGAAATATTCACTTTAGTACCGTGGAAAGGATATTGAAAACATTCAAAGAAACTGGCTCTGTGGACAATCGTTTCAAGAAACCACATAATTCAATAAGGTATACACACTCTTGAAGAAAGAGATTTCGATATTCGAGCAGGATTTTTATTTTGGTTCCAAGGTGAGAGAGAAAATGATATCACATTTCCCTACAGGATTTCATGGACAGACGAGGCAACTTTCATGTCGAACGGAACAGTTAGTTCCCAAACTTGTCGCTGGTTGTCCAACAATAATCCAAATTTTGTAATAGAATGCCATGACCAATATTCATTCAAGACAAATGTGTGGTGTGGTTTATTACATAACCAAATAATTGAACCATTGTTTTTTAGAGAAAATTTGAACGCAGACATTCAGACATTCACAGAAATTTCATTATGAATCAGTTGTCTGAAGTTTTGGATAATCTGCCTCTGACGAAATTTGTGGTATTAACTTAACGAGGCACCGATCCACCAAATGGTAGAAGTGAAACAGTGTCTCAGTCAGATGTTTAGGGGCAAAGTGATAGGACGAGATTGGGAAGATTATTGGCCACCAAGATCACCTGACTTATCTCCAATGGACTTTTTTCTATGGGGTTATCTGAAACAAAAAGTGTATAAGCACAGACCATTTGCAAACAAAGAACATTTAGAGAATACCATTCGGGAGTGTTGTGCTAATATAAATCCCCTATTTATTAAAAATGTCACAAAGTCTGTGAATGAAAGGACTATAATTTGTATAGAACGGGAAAGACGGCTTACTGAATTCGGGTTCTTTATAAGATTATTGAGATAAATCAATGAATGTTAAGATGTTTTGTTGTGAATTTGATTAGAGTTATTTTGGTTTAATGTTTTTTACACATCTAATCTCAGATCAATAAGTAAATTATTGATCTGAGCATCTAATGGTGAAAATAAAAAATATGAGATTTATGAAATTAATTCAAGAAACGTTGCAAAAAATTATTATTTGCTCGAAAATTACATCAAACAGTTTACATCCAACAGTCACACTGTTGGGTGTAAACTACATCAAAATATTTCAAACTCATCTGCAGCTAACGGGATACAAATCTGTTAAAAAAAAAGAAATACGAGTGTAATAAGAGTGAAGAGAAATTCGTTTATTCGATTACTAACATATTAACGTCCATACATTGAAAATCCGAATCAGTTTCACAATGAAATGAAAAAACTAGATGAACTTTGCAACAACAAAGACGAATTTCTGGAGTTCCATTTTTTTTTCTGGTAACAGGCCAATGTGGGTATTTTCTAGGCATGTATGACATTGAATTCTCGTATTCATCAAAATTATGATATTTGAATCATGTTTCGTTCGAATCGGTAGAGCGAAAGATTCCAGCAAAAATTAAAAAAATTGGAAAAAAGTCGAAGTGACAGTAGAGAGTCCAAATTTGGAGCAAAGGTATAAAATTGGAAACTGAGCAACTTTTGTCTTTGATAATTTTCGAAATTTCCAAAAAAACTGATTTTTTGAGGATTTTCGAAAAAAATGTCAAATTTGACAGGTTTAGAGTAGCACATGACAAAAGGAAAGAGGCTGCTTTTTACTTATTTTTCAAGCACAAACTAACTGCGAAGTCAAATTTTCATTATAACTATTAATAAAAAAACTTCCATATGATGCGTACTTTATGTGTGACACTGTATATATATATATATATATATATATATATATATATATATATATATATATATGAAGTTGTACTCTCTTGAATCATATGATGCAATTTCATAACAAACAGGAAAAAATCCTATTATTTTGTCAAATCCAACCATAATTTTGGGAACCATCGCCTAGCAAATACTCGCTAGTCGCAGGCGTAAGAAAAAATACTGGCAACTCCTGGATGCAAGAAAAAACCTTCTGAGAATTCTAACTGATTATAAACCCCCGGGGAAGGGGGGGGGGGGTCCTTTATGGACACCTTACAGCAGTTACCCACTAAAAACTCCACCCAGTAGGCTCGTCTGGCCAAAGCCTTTTGGCCCATTGTATCTTGCCTGTTGTTCCCGTCTGCAGCACCCATTCTAGTAATTTCGTACCCTGCACAAGTTTGTACTCTGGATGTGTGCTGTACAGTCTCCATTCATCAATTGGTTGCCTGAACACTGACCGTATTCTGCGGTCCAAAGCCCCGCAGTTGCACAGTATGTGTGATACTGTTTCTGGTTCCATTACCGCATAATCTGCATGTTCGGTCGCAATTGAACAGTGCCATTTTATTAAGGTGCTCTTTTACTGGCGCACGTCTAGTCATTAGCCCCGTAATAATTTTCAGTTGTTCCCTGTTTAGAGTTAGCAGGTCTGATGTTTTATTCCGGCATGGACCTGTGATGTACTCTTTCCCGTATCTGTTTCCTGGGATGTCATTCCATTTGTTGTGTTTTTCCAGGATCCAGTCTTCTACAGACGCTCGTTCCGTCGCTAGGGTCTGTACTGGACCTGGTTCGTTTTCCACTCTCTTCTAGCGAGTTGGTCGGCTTTTTCATTCCCTGCAAATCCCTGATGTCCTGGCACCCAAATCAGCTTGACGCGGTTCTGTTCTGCTAGAATTGTCAGTTCCTCTTTGCAGGTCCAAACCAGTTGAGACGTCACTTCCTGGCTACTTTAGAGCCTTCAGTGCCGCCTGGCTGTCTGAGAGAATGTAGATATGTTCCTCTACTATTGCGCTCTCTATTGTTCTCCTTCACACAATGAAGGATTGCGTAAACTTCTGCTTGGAATACAGAGGTGTGAGTAGCTAAACTCGGTTCTTGGGTTCCTAGAAATCACTCCTGCTCCTGATCCGTCTGTGTACCAGATATTGCCCTGTTTTTTCACCATAGCCTAATTTTGTAAAAATTCTACTGGATTTGTGTTACAACACTTTCAGCATATAGTTCAGCATATAGTTGAGACCAAAATAATTCTATTGTCAATCCAAGGATGAAGCCATACTGGAATATAAGGGAAACTTTGAATTTTGGCAATGGATTGGTATTGAAAGGATGTCAAATTGTGATTCCAAGAAAAGCCAAAAAATCAATTCTAGAAGTCTACATGATGCACATTAAGGAATTGAAAGTTCAAAAACAAAAGAGCTTGACAAACTGTTTTTGGTCTGGAATGAATAATACAGTAGAAACACGTGACTAATGTCAAAAATCAAGATCTTCACTTTCAAAAGAAACTGGGCAGTGATTCACAACCATGTCCATTGCAAGACCTTTCAGCGGATGTATCTTCTTATTCTTGGAAATCATTTCATAGTTTATGTGGATCGTCTTTCTGGATGGCCAATAGTTCACCAATTTGGAAGTAATATACCAAATTATAATCAAATCATAACTTGTTTGAGAAAAATTGTCTCTGATACAGGTTTTTCTATCAAATTTCGTTCATATTGGTTCGATGTGTATGTTACTCTTTGAAGAAAAGTATGTTATTTCCAACTAATCAACTCAACAAGATGATGAATCATAGTCTACGTAGCCACACAAATTTTTTGCATAACTACCTACTCTCACCTTCTGAACAGAATGTGATGAGTGTAATACAACGGTGTCTATGAAACATATATTTCAAATATGACCTAAATTCCAAATACTGAAAAATCTACTGGAAACTCTAGACAGAAACTGTAACGTTATAAATCTCATATGTCATTCTTAATATAGATATGAATATGTAATCTAAATGTACTGATCATGTTATGTAGCACTAATAACCCTAGTGGTTGAAGTGCTTATTTTTAAATAAAAAAGATAATCATTGAACAGTACAATTTTGTGATCTCATCCTTTTTATCAGAAAACATTCCAAAGTGCATTAAATTGATTGTCTCACTTATTTTCAAAAATACTGTTTGTTTATTGACCAATTTTACTGTGTAGTATTGGGAACTCAATGCATGACACTTATGCCTAACATGTACCTGTTCCACAACAATATATTTTTTTAACTATTGAATGGAGTATTTTTTTTTATTGATGCGGCTGATACTTGGAAATCCATATTAAAGTAAACAAGAATGGGCACTGATGGCTGGTCAGGTTGACGAGAGTCTTATCGATATCTGAAGGCAAGCAACGTTGGGCGTGGTTAGTACTTGAATGGATGACCACCAGACAAGGAAGTTCCACGTTAAATGTCCTAACAACTGTAGCGTAGTAGCATATTCGCAGCTGCAGGCGTCTTATCAATGAGCACGAGATAAGACGATAGATATGCCGTCCTTCGGAGGGGACGTTAAGATGTCGGTCCCGAGTTCATGGATGTTCTGAAACAACAAAGGATTCGGCAAAATTTCCGGTTGGGAGAAGTGTGCTCACCGGCGTCGGTAATTAGCCTTGGTAGCAGAAATAGGCCGACGTTAAATAAAAAAAAAGAAGGAAGAAAGTAAACAAGAGACTTACTTCACTAATCTGGGTTTACAAAACCGACACATGTTTCGGTATTCAATAGCTTTTTTAAGTGGTAAACACTCAATTTTCTGGCCCAGAACCC
>JAFIRS010007513.1:0-24510 GCA_018342105.1 Gonioctena quinquepunctata | reverse complement strand
CTATTCACAGGGCCAGAACCTGTACACGGGATTAGCAAAACCGATGCAGGACCCTGATCGACGAGTGGATAAAAAGAAGACACCAACAAGATTGGGATCAAACTGTCGGGCAAATACACAGCAAAGTCATGGTGAGGCATCCAAACCGGACCCTGACGGCTGACCTTCTGAACCTGAACAGAACGAAGGCACGTATAATAATAGGTCTGTTGACTGGACACTGCGGCTTAAGAAAACACCTAAACACCATGGGAGTACGCAGGGAAACCGTGGAGTGTAGGCTATGCGAAGAAGAGGAGGAAACAGCTTCTCATATTATCTTCGACTGTGACGCCCTAAGTAGTAGGCGACACAGAACCTTTGGAGAGATCAGCCCGGAAACAGGCATGAATCCGAAGAACCTTATCAACAGGCTACTAAACCCAATTAAAGGCACAAACCTATTTGAATGAGGAACCACTGACGACAGAATGATACAATAGACCCCAGCTGGTCGCAGTGTCAAGGGAAGCCCTGTCTCTGGTTCGTCAGCTTTCAACCAATCAACCAACCAACCTAGATATCGCAGGAATATATATTTTAAATATTTGAAAATGTATTTGAATAAACAAAAAAACAATCATTTAACTATTTTCTGGACTCGTTATTCATAATTTGATCATATTGCAAGCAATATTTCCATGAAACAGTAAATTGACTTCAAGCAAAACAACTAGATGGCGCAACTGCAATCCTCCTGAAGATTAGAGATGATCTGCTCTACATAGGCGTACCGACTGAGCTAGGGAAAGGTATATGGTATATTGAAAAAGGGTAAGAATGTCATAGCCGGAGTTTATTGTTGTGATGGGTATTTGAAATGTATATAAAAAAAATTTATTAAACATTAAAATAATGATACAAATCATAATCATCATCATAACAATATATATATATATATATATATATATATATATATATATATATATATATATATATATATATATTACCGAATCTTTAAATCAGTACAGTTAAAAAAAACTACATATATTCACTGGCCAAAGTAAAAAACTATGTATAAACTTGATAGTAATTTAAGCCAAATGAGTGAATCTAGAGTATCCGCATGCGTTTTGATATTTCATCATCAATTATAGTCAGGACATTGATCTGTCAGTGTCGAAATGATTGCCTTTTAGGTCAGAATCACATACTTCCACTGCAAATCTACCATTTTCAAATGTAAATTTTCATCAAATGTATATGTATTCATATATATCTTTCAGTTTTTGCGATATCAAGATCGAATTTGAAACATAGGTTACGTTTCAGGGTTTACATCATCCAGTATGCCGAGTGATTGTAAGAATCTACTGGGAGATTTTTTTTCAGGGGTCAAGCCCTTTTTCGCCCTATGAACTTTTTTGTAGTGCGCCGCTGGTGGATTCTAACATATGCAATGAATTCTTTGTTTTGTTTATACATTTTTTCGGCTCCAGTAATTTTCACGCATCGGCGACCGTTACCGAGAAAAAAATTAAAATAATTTTTTGTAATTCGCTACAGTTAATTAAAATTTTTAACAAAAGGGGGAACCTATAATCACAATGGAAACAAAAAACGCTATTTATTTGTTCTGTGATGTGAATTACAAGTTTCCTCAAACATAACTTCAAAAATAAGAAACCCAACGAACCTTGACTTTTTATAAAAGGTGCTGGAAATGCCCTCCTCCTTCTGCGATACAACCTTCCACTCTTCTTCTCATAGACTGCCGTACGCGTTCTAAAAATCCGGGAGTGTTTTTTACGGTGTGGACGGCATCTATAATCCGTTCAGTAAGAACTTCGATGGAAGGCACTGGTTCTTCACCATAAACTAGGCCCTAAAAAGACGTTCAGCGGGTTGCAATCTGGGGCCGTGGGGGCCAAGCAATCCAACGATTGGGCAACACTGTATCTAAATAATCGAGGACGATGACTCGAAAATGAGGGAAGGGCTCATCGTGCATAAACCACGTTTGTTTGTTTGTCCTCCACTAATGCAGGCAATTTGTTTTGTAGGAAGTTTAAATATATGGCACCATCAAAGTTCGCGGTGAAATAAAAGGACCAATTGAAGAATCTCCTACTATTCCTGTCCATATGTTTACGCTGAACTATTCCTGGTGTCGAGATTGTCTGATCATGTGTGGATTTTCTAGTGCCCAAACATGAAGTGAGCTCCGTCAGTAGAAAGGATACGAGATAAAAATGCAGGATCCCTGGTACAGTTGCGCAGTATCCATCGGGAGAACTGCAAGTGCCGTGGAAAATTTCTCGGAAGCAAATCTTGGACGCGCTGGATATGATATGGGTATATCATGTTTTCGTCTAAAACCCTCCAGACAGTTGAATGGGAAACATCTAAATTCCGTGCTATTTGTCGATTCACGAAGGTGCTGATGGGAATTTATAAAAGTTCTATAGTTGGGAAGCCGGCGATTAGGGAATCTTAGCACGTACAACCTCTGAGCTTTAAGACTGTTACCATTAGCTAGACCATACAAAATGGATGTCAGCCAGATGTCCAAATGAATATGGTTCATTTTCCATTTCAATGTTATACAAATACACGATGAGACATCCACCAACTTTCAAATAATGTCACATGCTTCAAAACAAACCTAAACGTCAAAATGGAAATAGCAGTCACAGCCCACTAATTCTCTTTTTCATTGTTTCAATGAAAAATTTAATTAACTCTAGCGAATTACAAAAAATTATTCTACTTTTTTTCTCGATAACGGTTGCAGATGCGGTAAACTCACAATTGACAAAAGAAATTATAAACAAAAGAAAGAATTCATTTCATATGTTCGAATCCACCAGCGGTGCACTACAAGAAAGTTTATGGGGCGAAAAAGGGCTTGACCCCTGAAAAAATATCTCCCTGTAGATTATTAAAATCACTCGGCATACTGGATGATGTAAACCCTAAAATATAACCTATGTTTCAAATTTGATCTCAATATCGTGAAAACTGAAAGAGCTATGAAGAAAAAAATTAAAAAAATTTAAACTTTAACGCTCTGTAGATCGGTAATGGACACATGTTTATGGAAAAAAAGTCTTATGTTGACCTGAAAAATACGCCCCTGAAATCTTGATACTGAATTTTGCTGCGTCCATCTATTAGCAATTTACATCTAAAGCTACGTCAAATCATAATATTGCGTCCGTATACCGGACAGCATTGATATGAGTTTGGAAGAAATGAATATAATTAGTAACGCAGAAACAACACCAGAGGCGCTGAAAAATATACGATTCGTATATTCAGCTTTCATCAGCTTCCATATCACGCTGGATACTGCGTCCATAGACTTGACAATGCTGCAACTCGAATATCTTACCATTGTTTAGACAATGATCTTACCATTCATTTCCTTCCAGCACGTGCGTTCCATGAGGGTTGTTGTTTAAAGTGGAATAAATGCTTGTGATCGATAGAAAACGGTCGGAGTTCCAAGTTACTGGAAATGATAGGTCCGATTTTATTCGAAATGGTAGGCGCGTTTTGTGATCTATGTTTCGATCCGAATCAAAATTGTTATGTAGGAATTTTTGGTATCAGAGATCATAATGTATTTGTCAATGATGATGATGGCGGTTCGGAGATAACCGAATTATGGTCCATTCTATTCAATATTGGTATTGAGTAAAAAAAATGTTCTTTATCTCGTTTTTATTAACTCGCCTTCTTGTCTGTCTATCTGTCTGTTCGGGTGAATTCTGACCCACTTCTAGTTTTAATTCGAAATTTGGCAGATATTCATAATTCCGGTGACAATGCATTATTATTTTTGTAAAAGTAAAAAAGAAAATGGTGGTTCCAATATGGCGGACGAGTTTTGCGATTGTGGTCCGTTTCTATTCAAAATTGGTACGTGTGGGTTTTCCGGCTCGGAGATCATGAATTTTTTGTCAAGATAGATAAATTCAAGATGTTGGACAAGCTCTGTGATGATGGTCCGATTCGATTCATAATTGGTATTTAGGGGTCTCAGGGGCTTTCGGGGTCGGAGAGTATGATTTTTTTATCAAAAAAAATCCGGATGGCGGCTCCATGATGGCGGACGACTCTGGGATTAGGTTTCGATTCAATTCAAAATTGGTATATGAGGGTTTTCGGGGTCAGAGATTATGAATTTTTCGTACAGTTAAGTTTTGTGTTTATGGTCCGATTCCATTCGAAATTGGTATAAGAGTCGGGAATTATTATTTTTTTTTTAATTAAAATTCATGAATTGGGAGATAGTGGCTCCAAGATGGCGACGAGGTAACTTGCGGACCGAGATGAAATTTTAGATCAGAATTGGAGAACTCGTTATGATAGCTCCAAGACGGAGGAGTTTGAACACAAATGAATACAGTTCGCCACCAAATTATGAAATAAATTGATCATATTGCTTGTTTACAGAATTTGGCATTATTATGAAGTATAATATTATTTATTTTCAAGGTTTTTCGATTACCTAACTAACCCTCTCAGTTCTTCAATCATTTAGATGAACAATACTGCACAAAATGTAGTCTGAATATTCCATTATCAGATATTTTTCAAGAAAATTATCTGATAATCCCTTTTTTACCAGCTCTCTTAAATTAGTGGTGAACTGATATAGTTGCTTGGGCTATCGATAGAACATTCGAAAGAGGTGTAATTGAGTTACAATATAAAAAAGATGACGACACCACTTTGCTTATAATGTGGGTATGTCAAAAGTAACCCAATTTGAAATATCAACCTGCATGCAAGATTTCATTCAACCTTCATTCACGAAATAATTGGTCCATCGATTCGCTTCGACACTTCTCTGATTCTATATTATTGAAAATTTGGCACCGCTACTTCAAAACCAAAAAGATGCCTTCAAATTGACTCGTTACCATGGCAACCAAAAAATGGCCGGATTTTTTTTTCGAGGCGGGGTGAGATTTAAGTCGAATTTTTTTGACAGTTGAGAAGGTAAACATATGTCATATACACATTGCCATCTATTTTCTTATAAATAATGTTCTTGTCAATAATACGAGATTTCTAGGAATTAACATATTTATTCATTATTCCCTATAAAATTTAATTCAACATAAAACACGTTAACAAATTATATTTGAAACATAGGATTTGGATACACAAGATTTAAATGATCCTTGAATTCTTCTAACACATCCTCCCTTCTTAATGGTGAATACCTAGGAAGGTGACAAATCAATTAGTAGTAATAATCTGAAATAATTTTTTTCGAAGGACTATGCACAGATATAAGAGGGTTTTAATGAATATTGAAATAATTCTACGCGACCACGATAGCAATTATATTAGTTGATACAGGGTGTAAAAGAAACTTTCTATTTCTTGTCATGTAATGAGCAAATTTAATATAATTATTACTCATAACTGAAAAATCCAATGCCCTCCATATCAAAAAATGCAATCCACCCCCATTTCGGGGAAGTTTGTACTAGTGGTTTTTCTAATAAGTTTGCTGGCCGGGGATTTCCATCAAATGACTGGAATTTAGATTCCACAAAACATATTATTTGTGTCACCATAAAAAAATTCAAATCAGTTCTTTCATAAAGGTAGTTTATACCTGCGATTTTTCGAGAAACTTTGTTGGCCGAGGGTTTCCCGATTAGTCCCCTCATGGACGTAGTTTATACTTGAGATTTTCGGAAGAACTTTACTAACCGGGAGTATCCAATGAATAGATTTTATTGAAACGCTGGAATATGATGGCACAAAATATATCATATACTATAGAGAAAATTCACATCAGCTACCTTGTAAGGGTAATTTACTGGAACCTGGTGGTTGAAGACCTGCCAATCACAGTAGAAAGGAATGGACAAAAAACACTTGGACGACATAATCATCATAGTCCAATTAAAATTCAACACCACAGTTAGATAATGCAAACGGCCCTAAATCCGGTTAGAACATGGATAAATGAAGAGGGTTTAAATATCAGCCCCTCTAAATCAACCATAGTATCGTTTACCCGAAGAAGGAACCTTACCCTCCGAGGGACCAACATCCAGCTGTCGGGGAAAGTTAATCAGTTTGGGATAGTCCTAGACTAGAAATTAACATGGAACCAACAACTTACAAAGTAAAGAAGAATTAAGCTGAGGTGGCACTAATGGTAGCCAGATGAGCACACGGAAAATATGGGGGCTAGTCCCAAAATGGTGTATTGGACATACAATACTGTGGTGAAACCCATGATCACCCATGCATCTTCCATTCTATTGGAATAGGGCTATAACCACAAAAGTAATCTCCCTATTGGAGCCGCCATTTTGAATTCATGAATTCTGGCAAAGAAATCTTGATGTCTGATCCCAAAAATCCCCACATACTAATTTTGAATAGAATCGAACTTTAATTACAAAACTCGTCCACCGTATTGGAGCCGTCATTTTGTTTTTTCTTTGGCAAAAATTCCGTAATGCATTGTCACTGGAATAATGAAAACCTGCGAAATTTCACGTTAATCGGACATACAAGTAGGTCAAAATTCACTTGCAAGATTTGAACTATATGAATTTAAATGAAAGCTCAGACATGAGAAATGATTTGTTTTGGGGCGAATATTCGCCCCAAACAAATCATTTTTCAATTTCGAAAGAAAAAAGACAAAAAAAGCTGTTTTAGCTGGGGTTTGAACCCACGCTCCATTTCGTGAACCAGTTCCTTAGACCACTTGACTATGCGCCACTTTTGCACAGGCGGTCAATGATTTTTCTGTTTGTTGAGTACTAACATTTCAAGAACATTTCATTCTGTTACTCGATTGGTCAGGTTTTCTGCAGTCCCCTCTTAGACTACATGTACAGACTGGTAGAGGGTTTATTGTATGGGCTCATCATATATTTACTATTGGAATAGATGTAGACACTCGAGCTTATTTTACTACAGGGGCTAGAGTTGCGAAGTGGGTGCTGTAAAACAAAAACCGGAAGGCACAAAAAGCCCAAGAGGCTGAGGTGCAGCTGGCGACGAGACCAGCATCCGAGGGAAAAAAAACATTTTTCAAAAAATTGCTGAACAAATATTAGAAAATAAACCACATAATAAACAATTCAGTCTCGTGATAAATATACTTTAAAAATAAAATAAATATAGAATTCCAACATATATATCCAATTTCATAGTTTTGGAAAAATCCGCATATAAAATAAAATATATATCGCCATTGACTTTAACTTCTGACACTTTCCAAATACTTGGAACGTGTTTCAGTCTGAATATGGAGTCAATAAGATATGTGAACATAACTATTCCTTTTTTGGGGTAGTTAGTTCATCACTTTCCTGTTATGAGATCAAAACCAGGAGCCTTTTTTGGACTCAGATTGGTCTCTGTTTCCTTGGCAACTTCTTTGAAAGTAACTAATGGAATGTCTCTTTTTTTATTGGTTTATAGGTTCCCCTGTTATGATGTGTTATTGAATCTCCTTTGATTTGAATGTTTCTTCAAGGTGAATCGGACCAAAATGGATCAAAATTCACTTTCAATATTTAATCCGAACATACCGAGAAATAAACAAGGCAAGTTAAATAAAAGCTTATAAAAATATGCTGAAATTTCAAAGATTCATACTTCTCCTGTTGAATGCAATGGAATAAATTGAAAGATTGGAATTGATATGGCAACACTGTTGGATGCAGAACTGATAGAGAACTGAAAATAAATATACTCTTCGGATGCACTATCTACTGTGAGATAAAAATAAATATACAATGGATTCAACATTGATAGGAATGTGAAAGGAGTTACGATAGGAGAATGAACGCGAAATGAATAATTTGGATATATTTGAAATACAAATTTAAAATAGTGTACCCCACTCAAAACTTTGCACTCTTTAATATACTTTAATCAGATTTAGCCCATCTCGCTTTTTTCTAGGGGGCGCAATATGAAAGGATTATGGAAGGCCGCAATATTGATTGATATATATATATATATATATATATTGTTATGTTAAGAAGGACCACTCATATATTTTAAAGATGAAAAAGAAATAATTTCTTAAAAAAACCACAAAAATAATAAATACTTAACAGTAAGTAGTTCATGAGAAATTGTTTTACATTTTCTTGAGATTCTATTTCCTTTAATGAAGCCTCTGTATAAATTATAAGCTTGAAACATACAGTATATTGAAAAAATAAAATAAAAAAAGAAACTTCTTGATGACAATAGCCAATCAGGAAACAGAGATGGTGAGATAAAAGATTTGAAATTGTGGAAAATTAAGAACAGAGAAATGTCAAAAATAATTATCATCAAATATTGTATTTAGTTTATAAGAAATGTAAAATATATTAGTTCATACGTTTTCTCAAATAACACCAGATTAATGAAAGTGCGACAAGGAAGTGCGCGAGTTTGAAAATTCAAATAAAATGGACAAAACAGAAATGGTATCCAGGGAATGAAAAAACAAAGCGAGAAGAGATTGAAAAAATTTTTGAAAAGAAGCCACGAAAAGAAATTTGAAAGAAAGAAATTTAGGATTTTCATTAATGAGAAGGTAGTTTTTCAACAATAAAAAACCAATACAACCTCTGAATAATCTCGACAGTTTGATTAACAAGCTCCCGTTCGAAGCTCATCTCCTGGGCGGCTATCAGTATTGTGGACGAAAGTTTCATATACCTATAGTATTTCGGTGCCATGGAATGCAATTTTTTTATTTCAGTGCTCTTGAATGCATTTAATTAATATTATCATTACAGCTGGAACAAGGCTACAAGAACGGTTGGCACGAGGTGATCCTGGTATCAATCCATTGGACGTTGCTTGCAAACATCACGACATTGCTTATTTGCCATGCAAATTGCTTGAAGATAGACACAAGGCGGATAAAGAGCTCGAAGATAGAGCTTGGGAACGAGTCAAAGCCGAAGATTCGGGTTTTGGAGAACGTGCGAACGCTCTCCTCGTCACCGGAGCCATGAAAGCTAAGAGAAATCTCGGTATGGGCATGCGCAGTAAGGCCTCATTCAAACGACATGTTATCGAAAAAATCGCCAAGTCCCTGAAACCATCTCCCACATTGAAACGGGCCGCATCTAATGCCCTGAAAGCAGCTCGAGTGGTCATCAAGAAATTGGGTGGAAAACGACAGGTCAAAGTACCTCGCATAATACCTTTCGAAGCAAAGTCAGGTGGTGTCCTACGTCTGATACCGATATTCGCCGGTCTTAGTGCTCTAGGTGCACTGAGCAGTGGAGCATCAGCCATTGCCAAAATGGTCGTGGATGCTAAGAATGCCCAGAAGAAATTGGAAGAGGATAAACGTCATCACAAGGCCATGGAATCCATAGGCAAGTGGTTGTACGTGAGAAAGAATGTCAAAGGTGGCTATGGACTCTTCTTGAAAAAATCGAAAAACTCCCAATGAAGCTACCCGATAGAGCGCTGTACGACATCGATATCGTGCGATATGCCAAACAATTGAAAATCCCGCACTTTCGAGGAGTGTTCATGCGCGACACCCTGCCATCGAAAGAACGAATGTGCCATCGTCAACATGGACCTGTCACGAAATAGCGGCACTCATTGGGTAGCTTATAGAAAAACCAATGATAAAGTAGAGTATTTCGATTCGTTTGGGAATTTGAAACCGATGCTGGAATTGGTCAGATATTTGAATGGCGGTAGCAGCGGCAAAGTCAAGATTTTCTACAACAACCGTCAATATCAGACTTATAATGAAATAAATTGTGGTCATCTGTGTTTGAAATTTCTAATGTCTGAATTAATAATGTATGATTGAAAATGTGTATTTAAATGCTGTCACAGCGGCGGTGGTGTCATTCGTCATCATATCGCTGTTGCTGAGAGTTAACAGTCACAATCACGTGTTCTCCTTTTGCCCGCGCACCCCTATCGAGTTGAATGCGAAAAAAGAATATGAGTTGTCGCTTCGATCTTTTCACTCGTACAATCCCATACCGAACATTGAAAAGGGTCGAAAATTTCGCTATCACGATAGATCTAACGTGTTGCGTACCATCGAATATCCGCGGGGGTATTATGAAATTGCCGATATTGAGGCGTTCATTCAGAGAGAGATGGCGCTACCTGCGGAAGACCGCAAAGCCGCCTTCTCTCTCAAACCCAACAATAATACGTTAAAGTGTGAGATCTTCAGTAAATACTTTGCCATTTCATTCGTGGACACGGATAGCATAGGCGTTACATTGGGATTTTCTCCGAGGGTGCTTCAACCGAACGAAATGCATTATTCCGATCTACCTGTAAACATTATAAAGGTGTCGAAATTACGATTCGAGTGCAGTGTTACTTCGGGAGCCTTCGATGGTGACACGCCTGCGCACACGATCTATGAATTCCCCATAGCTTCCGACCCCGGTTAGGCGATAGACGAAAAACCTTCGAATTTACTCTATCTACCTGTAATACCGCAACGTGAAATCCACAACATTACGGTGTTGGTAGTCGATCAAGACGGTAGGCCTGTGGATTTTCAAGGGGAAAAAAGTACTTTAGTTTTGGAACTCAGAGTCGCGAGAACCAAATGGGGTTAGTTATAGACAGTGGCAGCGGGCAGCGGTAGTAATAAAAGAAGTGCGAGTGACGTCACGACGTCATTATTGCAGAAACCTTCAAGCGAGCGGGTCGTGCGGCAGCAGCAGCAGATAACCTCTTCGAATAAATCCTTTCTCCGTTCCATCGGTTCAAAATTGATTCATCAGAATGAACTTCAAAAGAAGAAGAGACAACGATCAGCGCCCATGTTCGATTTGTATCGGTCTCCGAAATTTGACGAGTATATTCGTAAAGCCGAATACAGAACTTATACTACATTCGTGAAGGCATTCAATTGCAACGATATCGTGGAATTTTGTATCAATCAGGTGGACTCGTTTTTTGCCATGAGTTCATCTCTGCTACTGATTAAAGGTAGACTTGAATTAAATAATGGGGGAGGTAACGTTACATTGGCCCCTAATGTGGGTGCTTTCCTTTTCGATACTTGCACTTATAGCGAGAGTGCTCGGGAAATTGAATCGGTTCGAGATCCGGTAATTGTGAGTACCATTAGAGGTCTATTATCTCACGAACCTACGGATTCTCAGCATTTGGCTATAGGCGGTTGGAATTACCCCAGTTTGCCTTTTTTGAATGGAGATGACAATTCTTTCAGTCTTCTCGAACCGCTCCGTCATATTCTCAATGTTTTCAACGATTATCCGCTGATTACGTGTGGACGTCAAACTCTACGATTTGTCAGAGCCCGAAATGATGATGATTGCGTCATTATACGTGAGGCAGGTAATAGTGCGGTGGGAACGACTACGGCTCGAATTGTGATCGATAGCATTGAATTGAAAGTCAAACACATTTTTCCTAATGCGGAAATAAATGAAAAATTAATAAAGTCCATACAGATAGACAGACCGATAGTGAAACCGTTCCAAAAATGGGAATTGAACGGATTGCCTTCGATCACGCAAAATGCTCAACGTGAAATATGGTCGGTTAAGACGAGTACCAGTGTTGAAAGGCCACGCTATGTACGAGAAAACGTTTCCGTCGATCCCACCACCTTCCAACATGTCAACATTCAAAATATACGTTTGTCTTTGAACGGTGAATAGTGGCCCAACGAACGTCTACACTTGAATTTCGCTAATAATCACTATACCGAAGCGCATTTCAACTATACGGAATTTCTCGGCAGCTATACGAACTCCATGAAAAAGTCCTCCCTTTTGGATTACCTCGGTTTCAAATATCGCGCCTTATTCGTCATCGATTGTTCAAAACAGGAAGAAACTATGAAATTCGGTACGGTTGACTTACGATTGGATATCGAATCGAGCGCGGGATTCCCCGATCGGACTCGTGTCTATTGCATCATCATTCACGATTGTATGTTGGAATATCATGCCCTCTCCGAAACGATGAGAAGCCTGACATAGATCGCTACGGCGCGGCGGCGGCGTTCATTCATCATCCAGCCATCATGCGTATCGCATTCGTAGACATTCAAGCCTTCCAAGACAATGGCATCTTCTATCCAAAGGAGGTGTCCATAATCGTCGGCAGTCAGCGACACATTCTTCTATTCAAGACACCTGTGCCGTATACCAACCTGAATGCCCAAGACCGTCGCACCGTAAGATATTTGGAAAAATCGATGCATGGTATTTCATACGACACCGGCTACATAGCTTATGAAGGAATTGATGACATCCTACTGAGACACCTATTCTACTAGGCTGATCGGATTTATGTGAGAGGGAACCAAAAATACGATTTCTTCAAAGAAAATTTGCTGGAAACGGGTTTGTCGTACCAAGTGGAAATCTACGATGTGGCCTTCTATGATTTAAGTCAATGGTCGACAGATAAATTCGAGCCCACCCTGGTCCACTGCCCCTACCACAACACCGGGAAGTTCATGTTTGCCCAGAGGAACACCCAATATCTTCACGAATGGCTGTGTACATATATCTTACCGAATTAAGTTTATTTAAGAATTGTTTTTTTTAGGAAATAAATATGTATGTGTGTATTTCAGTGTTTCTGTCCATCTCTGCTTTCTCCCTTTTTCTCTTTCAGGTGGGGTTGAGTTTTCAATTGAAAAAAAAAAGTTGAAAAAATAAAGTTGAGAAAAAAAAAGTTGAGAAAAAAAGTTGAAAATACTTGAGAAAAAAAAGTTGAAAATACTTGAGAAAAATAAATGAAAGTACTTGAGAAAAACAATTGAAAAAATATATGAGAAAAAAAAAGTTGAAAAAAGCCAAGTTTGAAATGAAAAACAAGAGGGGAAACCGTCAGAGGTATCTCTCTCTCTCACACCCACACACGGTATACGTGGCTTACGCCACGTACACCGTATGTTTGTGAAGTAAAAGTCAGGTTAGAGTCTCTCTCTATTCATTTATTTTGATATTGAATGAAGATTCCAAGCTTCTTTTCACAGTTTTGAATAGGAATTTCGCCAAAGCGAAAAACATTATGGTTATAACAACTCATGAGAGCACAAGAATCTTATATATTTCATGTTCCAAGGGTGGTAGTATTGGTGGTGGTTGCGGCGTTGGTGACGTCATCGCTACTGCTGCCGCTTGAGCCTCTCCATGCATCACTTAACATTGTAGAATCATTCATTTCAAACTTGAGCTGATATTTCTCGATTATGGTGGTGTTGTCGAGGTGGGGTGGCAGATCCGTGGTGAAGAATAACCTTCGGAGTCCTGCTGTTCGATTCATTGGAATCCAAGACTGATTATCGCCATCTTTGAAAGAAACCGCTACTCCTCGTACATCATCATCATACGGTATGTCTACGTATAAGATGGTGTTCAGAATCAAAGTCACTAGTAGCATTTGAATCATATTTCGATGTTGATGGTTGTGTCGTGCAGAGATTCAACTCTTTCAATTTTCTTGTGACGTTTCGTTTTTCTTCATAGAACTGTAACTCTTCGTTCAGAGCTCTGACTTTTCGATAAAACTGTTCCAATTTTTGTGTATACTACTCTGTCATCGACGACATAACCTCAACTGACGTCATTTCAACAAAAAACTCCAATATGTACTTTTTTCGTTCTCCTCCTCCTCTAAACACTCTTTCGATCCAACCTGTATATTTGGTAACGTTTTAAAATATTATTCAAGTCGTATTTGACCTTGGTAGGATTCGCGTTTATATTCAAGTTATCCCACACTTAAACCATGCAGCTGCATACTCTCTTATCTCGTTAATGTAAACAAACTCTTTCAAAGGATGCCGCCGATATCTTATCTTGTTAATGTAAACAAAGGATGCCGCCGATATCCGGTCGCTTAAATAAACAACTGATGAGAGGAAAGTGCTGACGTAGATAATATTCCTGCAAAGACTTGTCGGTTGAGTCATGGCCGCATCATCACTGCTGACTCCTCCCACTTTCCAAAATGGCCGCCGCCATTCATTCAGTCTTCCGTCCGACCAATGCCGTTGACGAATGCAGCTATTGGTTGACACTCCCATTTCAATATGGCTGCTGCTCGGCTATTGGATAGCGGCCGGCGGCTATCACCACTCCCACGACCTATCACAGCTCTCCCCACCCCCATTCTCAATCACACACTCCCATACACAACATGGCTGACCAATCACAGACCACTCACCCCCAACCTTTTTTCCTACCCACATACAACCCCCCCACCCCCTCCCAACCCACCCCAAAATAGGGGTTGCGCCAGAATCGGCATAGTTTATCTACTGATAATGCTTTTATGAAGTACTATAAATTACATACAATTACTCAATTTTCCTTTCAAACCAATAAAAGTACAAGAGATGCAATTCATCCTTTTTCTGAATTATCTATATTCTAGTCTGAAGGAAGTGAGAACTGCAGTGTTTTATGATATATCTAAAGCTTTTGATAAGATGTCTAAAAACCCTGGTGAATGAACTGATTCGATATTGTTCAGATTCTCGAGGGGACACCATCTGTTACTTCAACAGAGCTTCTCTCTGTGGTAGATGGCGCCGTCCAAAAATGTTTGTTTATATTCTTGCTCAATGTCAGAACTCAATTTCTGACATCTGCAGCATCATATGAAATTATTTTCAGTGTTTTGTCGGTATCAATAAGTTTTCCATCTCCTTGATTTGAAATATTGCTTAGCTTATTCCTGAGTTTGTTCTTTAAAAAATCACTCGTTCATTAGTGCGTGAGGAATTGTTTATTTTCAGGTAGTGTAGTGTGTTAGGATACTTTTTGTAGAATGGGCCACATTTGTATTTTGTGTGGACAGTATAAAGCCGCAGATTCGAGTGTTCACCTGTATTCAGTACCAAAAGCAAGTACAAATCTTGACGAGTTGACTAATAATGATATTTTTATAGTTCATCATATTGTATATATTGAATTTTATATTTTCTGCAATTCAATGACAATTTCATTTCCAATTCTCCGTCTGTCAAAATGAAGCTAACCTCAAAGTCAAATGGTACAAAATAAGAAAAATAACACGACAGTGCTTTCTTTGTGCATTGTTAGAGGGCTTCTAATTCTAGCTTTGCTATTGGTGAAGTTTAACATATGTCTTTTTTCAACCAATAGCGAAGCTAGAATTAGAACCCGTGAACAGTACGTCTCAAAAAGAAAGCTGAGGAAATAAATATACCCTGTTACTGAATTGAAACTAAAACGAAATTGGCGCCATCTGACACGCTAGTAATCTCTATTATCAAGTAGGCCAACTGTCCCAAACTTCTACAGGTATGAGTGCAAGCACCAGGGTTTTTAGACATTAGACATCTTAGCTTTTGACTGTTACGTAAGTTTCATCTCTGCAGCTTTAGAGGACGAAGCTTCAATTAGTTCGAGTCCTATCTGAGTGAAAGAACCGAAATTGTGAAAACTGATAGTCTCTCAGCTTTTGGGCGAATTAAGAGGTGTTCACTATTTTGGCAGACAACATTATAGACCTTTTCATTTAAGCATTTTAGCTGTGCGCATGCGGAACCAACGTTCACTTCTTTTTTTCTGGAGGGGATTGAAACATTTTTCGACGAATCAAATGATGAGAATAAATGTCACTTGTCATAAATTTTTTGGAACATTCAGTGTCGTTCGTTTGGGTCGGTAATGACTTTAGGAATTTTTCAAGTGTCGATTTGAACTTCAAACTACTTTTTTTACTTCCCGTTCTGTTGATTAACCTCCCAGTTCAGTTAAAAACTGTTTTTGACGTTTTTGTGGTTGTGTTTATAGTAATCATGGTTCGAAAGTGCATATCCTGTGAAGAGAAATTCATCGAGAACCGGTAAGTTTTGTTGTTGATTTTCATTACAATTTTGATAAACTAAGTGTCCATCAATCAAGTTAAACTCTCTAAAGTTTCATTCAAATCCAATAAGGTAATCCAACAACCTGTCAAATAAATTCAATATGGTGCTTGGTTGGCAAACAATAGAGTAACACGTTTGTTCACTTGTGGAATTTGGAAGCTTTTATGAACTATTTGAGTATAATTTCGTTTATTTCTTGTCGGATTTGTAGTGAATAGTGAAAACTAAGTTGATCTTCGAAAGAAACATGCCTGTAACGTGTATTGTGGTTAATTGTGGAAGCCGTGCAGATCGGGACCATTTGCTTAGTTTTTTCGCATACCTACTGTGAAAAACTCTGTGCATTACCCACATATTAATGATTTATCAAGAAAAAGAAGGGAAATGTGGTTAGCAGCTATCAAGAGGAAGGATCTAACAGAATCAATTATAAGAAACCAAAGGATACCTATGTAGCAGACATTTTATAACAGGTACCTAAGAAAAATTCATGTATCTATAAAATAAGCATTTAATATTTATGTATATTCTGTGAAAGAAATCAAGTCTACACTCATCAATGTTTCTTTGCTATTTGAAAACATCCTGTATTCAATACAAACATTATAATTCATTCAACTTGTAGGGAAACCTAGTGCCTTGAGTGATGAAAATCATCCAGATTGGGTCCCATCGCAGCACATGGGTCATCAATCTCAAGTCCATTCAAAACGAAAGTCTGATGTGGATCGAAAATTGAGAGCAGACAAAAGAACTAAATTAAGCAACGAAGCATACTACCAAGAGACCTGGTAAGTTCCTAAGAATTGTTTTTGAAATCTGAGTACCTACCTAGGTACTTACATACTTCACTCCAATCATGTATTCTAAAGTTTGTTGTTGATTTTGATGTTATCTAGTTATATTCCTGTCATGTAATTTACATATCGTTGAATTATAAAAGAGGTAACATTTCTCATTTATTTTATAGTGTAATAATGAATGTGTACAAGGAGATGAAGAACAAGCATGTCAAGGCATAGAAGAAGGCTCTGCTACACAACAAACAGACAGACCTCACAATGTCCATGTTGGCCACAAAACTGGGGCAGCTTGAGTTTGCTTCGAAAAAATTAGCTGATTTGGAGAAGAAAGTTGAAAACACTCCTTTGGGACTAATGGACAATATTGATGATATTCATAAGTGGAAATATTATACTGGGTTCGACTATGAATTCATTAAAATAGCTATTCTCCCTGAGATAGAACCACATGCGACTTCAACATCCACAACAATACTCACTCCATTCAACCAACTATTACTAACTTTAGTAAAATTAAGATTAAATTTACATTTCAAAGACCTGGCTTTTCGCTTTAAAGTGTCTGCCACCGCAGCATCATCATATTTTCAAAATATGATTCATATTATGTACACACGCCTTAAAGTTCTAATAATTTGGCCAGACAGTCCAGAATCACAATTCAATATTCCTTCATGTTTTAAAGAAGCATTTCAAGATAAAACCACAATTATTATTGACTGTTTTGAAGTTTTTACTGGAAAACCAGAAAATTATTTGACACAACAGCAATGCTGGTCAAATTATAAACATCACAATACCAAGTTTTCAATTGGCATCACCCCACAGGGAACAATCAGTTATATAAGTAAGGGTTGGGGTGGTCGAGCTTCTGACAAACAAATGGTAGAATAAGGGAATTTTTGTGATTATATTAAACCTGGTGATGTGGTTTTAGCTGACAGAGGATTTGTAATTGAAGAAACATTAGGTATATTTGGGGCAAAATTAGTTATTCCTGCATTTACAAAGGGCAAAAGCCAGTTACATCCTCTGGAAATTGAAGCAACAAGACACATTGCAAATGTGAGAATTATTGGAGTCATCAAAAACAAATTTGGAATTTTTAAAGGGCCATTACCAATAAGCATGCTAAAAGTAGGAAATGATGAAATATGTATTCTTGATAAAATAGTCACAGTTTGCAGTGCATTGATTTACATTCTTCCTCCAATAGTTCCTCAATAATTTTCAGTTTTATTATGTTTTTGTATTTTATAGATTATATCATTTACAGATTTGCATCTTTCTGTGATTCAGATTGAATAATTATACTAATACAATATATTACATTTACAACAAAATTCTATGATTTATTCAACAATAAATGAATTAAAGACAAAAATATTGTATTATTTCACAGTAGGTATAATGATATACTTCATAAATTCGATCTACATATTTTTTTATAAAAAAGGAAAGTTCTGATATTCAGAGGTTCTGACTGAATAAAACTCATCAACGATATCACAAAGCTTCTTTGGAGTATCCAAAAGGCCTACACATTTAAAATGTAACCATTTAATTTGGCACTCATCGTTATCACAGCTAATCATTGGGTTCCATCATCAGCACTCTTACATTTGCACCAATAGTTTATTTTTGCAGAGCCTTCACTTCTGGTGAAATATCTACCCAGAAGTTCAGGTATTATAACTTCAGCATGATTTGAAGCAATTCGGGAATTTTGTTCCCAAAAATAAAAATCTGGGAATACCCGTTCTTTGAAGAAAATGAATGGAGACCAAATAACAAAATCACAATATTGCAAATTACAAACAAACATTTGCATTTGTACTTGGTAGTAATATTAATGATCACGATTCAATGTGATCCTACCATTTTTTTAAATAACACAAGAATTCTTGAATTTAGTATATTTCTTGATGTCCTTGATACCATTTGTATTTTGTATGTAAGGTAAGGACATTTCACTTCCAACACTCCCCCCAAACAACATTCACAAAACACTATTCTATCTGGAGATGCTCCTAATTGTGGCCACCTTGAATATTACTAGACCCACTTCATTAATAATAAAGTCTTCATGATTTTCTTCCATCGTTTTCTTATATACTTCAACGGCAACAAATTCATGCTCTAATCCCCAATCTGTGGCTTTTGTTCGGAAGAGAGCTTTAGCTGGATAGCATTATGCCTTTGATAAGAGAGAGAGAGGGTGATTCTTTATTTGTCCTGCAAACAGATTTCAGTTTTGAAGCCGTTATTCGTCCTGCTCTTTGTAGATACCAATTATTTGAAGCATGTTGTCCTTGGGTATTCTCTTCAATTAATGACACTTGATCTGTAGTCAAAGACATATCAATTGTTTTTGATATTTTCATCAGTTCTACATAATCCTTAGAAATATATCTTTTTTCAAAGATATTGAATATCACTGGTAAAGTGACAGTTGAAGCTGCATGTAGTTTGCTTGCAAATGGTTCCACTATCCTCATAATACTAGCAGTACGATTCAAACTTTCAATTCTTTTCAATAAATTTACAATACCATCTTTGGACATTGTGGGTATATCAATATTGTGTTGGATTGGATAAGCCACAGTACCAAAGTCCATTTCTGCTATTGGCACAATGGGTACAATTGTAGAGAGCGATGGCATGGGCCACAAAGCAGCTACATCAGTACATGAAACTGTACCTTTATTTCTGTTTGCATATTCCGCAGCAAAAAGCAAAGCACCGATGTGGCTACATACTTCACTATTCCCTGTCAGACATGTACAGTGGCTGCTTGAAACTGAACCATCTTCAGTGATGATACACCAAACCTCAAGTGGCTTAGCACTGGCTTTCATTGAATGTTTCACCTGAAAAATAGACTGTATAAGACTCCAATGAATATGATCTATAAAAGATGCATCAAAACAGATCATTATAACTTTTAAGAGGGTTAACAATGAATTTGATTACAAAAAAGTATAAAAACGAAAATTTACCTTCCCAACCATGACATGAAAATCATTTATGATCTTTGTTCCTATTTTCAAGACAAATCCAGCAGAAAAATACTTGTGAGCATCAAGGGTTTCGTAGGCTTTCATCTGCGCATGTGTGTAAAAGCTGTGAGTTAACACAATATACGAAAATATATCAGGGTATGTGACTGGTGGAATGCCACCAACACTGTAGTCTAGATCAACGGATGCAAATGTAAAAGGGTCCAAATCCTTGATTAATTTCAGCTTCATTAGATACTTACAAACACATTAAGTATTTTAAGCATACAAGTTTACTTTAGCTGAGAAAAATGCACAAATTATCATTTTCTTATTTACCTCTGACCAACGTCTGGATTTTCCTTCAATAACTTCTTCAAATATAAACTTTCCAGATTGAAGCAACGTAAATACTTAATAAATATTCCTCTTAACACGTAAGACATGACACGACAAAAATACCTCAACAACTCACGAAACAATGTAATTACACAAGCTTTGTTCGACTTCGAACAATTACTGTTCTAGAACTGTCAGGAGTTTGCGCAGAAGAATTGGTCGCGTTCGGGTTTTGTTAAACTGCCTTGTTACGCGTTCGGGTTTTTCTCAGAATCGTCCTGGAACGGTCCTAGAACTGTGAGAACTGTCCGAAATCAGTACCTCTCCTCGAGCTTGAACCGTTCTGGGATTTTTTTGACGCATGCTCATAAGCATTTGCCATAAGAAGGAGAGCGATCATTTGTTGATAACCTTAAACCTAATTTGAGCTTTTCATTCATTTTATGAATTATGGAGTTCGTACATTTATTTGATAGTAGTGGTGAAGAGTTCCTTGCTGAAAATATTGTACCTAATGTGATGATTCCCGAACTTTTGTTAGACAAACTTAAAAATGAAGGTTACGTTGACGAGACATTACCATTATATTCAGCATTGAACATTTCAGGTGCGTCAAAATTCATGTATAGGTATTATCTTAGAACATATTAGTGCTCTGTACAACATGTTGAAAATCTAGCTACAAATGCTATGATGGAATATATTTACCAATAATTTTTCCTAAAATGCTCATATTATATATATTGCAGTATTTTTTCCTTTTCAGGGTTTCTAGAGATATTGTCAATAGACTCAAAGGACAGTTTGAAGCTTCGGAATATTATTCCAAAAAAGATGCAGGCCTTAAACGAATAGGCAGTGAGAAATGTATTTTGGTCTCTTATGGTTTGTCAGCAATGAGTAAACTTCATTTAGATATGTGCAGAGTGTTCATCGAATATACTATAGGGCTTGTTTGTGATGCGATTCCGTCAACTGTACCATCTAAAGTGCAGAAAAATTGAATTTATTTGCCACTTTGCAATTCTCAGCCTATTCTTTTTTATGTACATGGTACAGCTCAAGGAGCTTTCAGAGTTCTTTCTCTATTGAAATATTCATCTCCATCCTGGGGACAATCATTCCATTTTGAAAACAGATAAATTCGTCCATATTGAAATCTGAATAAAAAATTAGATCTCTGACATAAGGGACCATTATTTACTCAACTCCACCTGAAATTTTCATAAAGATTGAAAAAAATATTGGTTGGTTTTTCAATACGATAGGGTTATGTTATTTTTAAAATCTCTTGTTCTCTTCTCTCTCTCTTGTGCTGTCCTTATTCATTGGATCACTGCCGCGTTCGGGTTTTCACGAATCGTGAACCGTTCTCAAACAGTCCTAGGATTCGAAACGAGTGCGCACTTGTTCTGCGCAGTTCAAGAACGATTGTTGAACCGTTCTGAAATTGAAACTCGAACAAACCTATAATATACTGACTATTATAATTACAATTCTATGGTGAACATAGGAATCTATAACCAAAGAGAGTAAACTGAATAGGAGGCACTAATAAGCTCTAGCCAATCAGAATCTTGTAGCATTAACGCATCATAGTGACGTACTTGGACATGAGTACAGGTGGCCCACGTAACATACAGAGTGGTCCAATATACATTCAAGAGCCTGTAACTCTCAGATTCCAGAGTGCGGAATGCGCTAGTCCGCCACTGTCCAGAGTGAATGGTGGCCATGACATTACCATATACGTCACTATGACTCACAAATGATCTTTCATCTCTTTCTATTAGTGTCACCATTGTCTTATGAGGAATAGACTCTCATATAACGTTTACTCTCTTTGATCTATAACCTTTGTTTGCCAACCAGACGCCATCTTGACAGATGAAAAGTCACGTGGTTTGGATTGCCTTATTGCCATTCTTCTTTCTCGCCTTTTTAAGGTTATGAATGTTATGAATTATGATGCAAGTAGTAATCTAGAAGAGGTTGAGTCGTCTGATTATCAGAGTGATTGGGAAACGAGAAACGATAGCTGGAGCTCCATGAAATAATCTGCTCTCTCTTAATTTGTTTAAAAAATAATTCTGTAAATATCATTTACTATTTTCTTGGCCTTTTTTTATGATGGTTACCTATATGTTTCAAATCGAGTTCATCCCATCAATTGTGCAAGATTCCTATAATCAACGACATGTTGACGAATATTAATTTTAATGGAATTATAACTCAGCTCTAAGCTGTAATAATAATATACACAATCATTTGAAAGTGGGTAAAATTGGATTCTGTATATTTATTGTGAAATTTTGAAACCACTTCATTCCATTTTGAAAAGTGAATACCTATGCAATTTATTAACCTGATATCAATGTAATAGATTTCCTTGCAGGAGAAAACTTTATTACTAAACCTGGTGCTAAAAGATATTTGAAGTTTGGTGCCCATCATTCATCGAAAGCCTCCAGTTAGAACACCTCCAAAAATGTGAGTTTCTTTTCATTTTTCAGTAGGTAGTATTTTATTTATATTAATGAGAAACTGTCAATATTACATATCGATGGGTTTTTGACAAAACATTATAAGCAACAAATTTGTTGAAAATTGGATTTTTCAACCAAATTGTTACTTATGATAATCTACATGTGATTCAACATATTATTTATGCTCATTTGTACATAAGTGCTTGAAATCATTATTGTTCAAGTTTGGTTCCAACAAAATACCGATAATTGCTATATTTTATTGTAAACGCCAATATTGTTGTGAATTGGGGTTGTTCACAGCTAGCTTTTGTAGAAAAATAGAAAAACAACATTTATTTAAATAGGAACAAGAATAATTATCAAGTGAATGAATCTCTTTTATTATGGCACGACTGAAAACTAACTCCCCGATCAAACCATCAAAAGCTTTTTTTATGAATCGGTATTTAGTGTTTTTTACATTGAAACTTTGACACAATAAAACAAGGCATGTTCCGAAAAATAACATTATTTTGACCAGTTCAAAAAGGAAATTAAATAATGTACTCTACGGGGTGTTCAGACATTTACGACAATATGCTACTGACAGATGATCGTAAATGCCAGAAAATCTTGTCGGTTATGATTCTGTTTCTGTCGCTTATGATCATATTTTATTCCCATGGTGACAGAACAACGTAACACGTAAAAACCTAATAATGATTACTGCAAAGTGGATTGCGATTACGCTTTGTATCTGTTCAAAATATCGAATTTGATACAAACAAAACATCTCATGAGTATCTTAAGCGACTGATCCAAATCGAAGAAACTTTGAAATTGTTTTGACAAACTAACATATGCAACAATATTCAACGAAAATAATAACTTGCACTGGATTTTATTCACTTGAACGATTTTTCGCCGAATTAAATAGAGTCCTACACATTTTGAGACTTCTAAGTATTGAAATAAAGCCAGTATATGAAAAAAAAGCTTCCTGTAGAATTTTACTTTTGTCGCTTATGATGTTTTGTCAAAAACCAATCAATATTGTCACTAGGATTACAATCTTCAGCTTGTGTCTCTGAAAAAGTTTGCATACAAAGGCATAAACACACAAACAAACAAAAAATACACACATTTTTATATTTTAATTTGAATAAAATTGTACCAACATTTGTTATAGGCGTACAGGGTGGACTTATATGAAAAATCACACACCTGTCCACCAATTGTTATAGGTTGCTCCACACTCGAGATGTTAATTAATAAATTACCTAACCGCCTACCAAATGGGTAGATGGTCGGTGGTTTTAATAATTACCCCAAGTATGTATTGAAAGGGAGATCTTAATCGCCCAGGGAGTTGTTAATCAAAGAGATCTTCGAATAACATAGAAGAAGATCTAAGAGCGGCTTTAGTCTTCCTCTCTGCCCTGAGAGATAGTTGAGCGTGGGTTGTTCATTTATAATTCAGATTTACAGACCTTACTATTATTCGAATTCACAGGAAATAATGCACGGGATAAAATAAAAATGAATATAATTAATCTAATCTTAAAATACATGCACAATCTTATAACATAACCAATAAAACAAAATATGCTATTTCGCTATTAAACAATCATAGAAGATGATAGTATGTCAAGTTTTGGTCTTATAATACTAACACAATATCTAATATCAATATTTCTCTTCATTCCTATCCTTTTTACTTTCGACTAAGGCTTAATGCATAACCCTGTATATGATAATAACCAAATTATTTAGGAATAAGGTACTTGGAGAATTGACTTTCCAAACATGATCTTTCAAACGTACTTACATAATTCTCAGGTAAATCACTTGCACTTATTTTAACAATTGGTTAGACGAATAGAAATTATTAATTTTTATTCGCGCCTTCATTAATTTGGGTTATTATGGTTTTATTTATTCTACTTTCGTGTTTTGACTTTATTTAGCTACTTTTCTTGACTAAGAATAGAAATTATGAAATTTGCTTTGAAAATATGCAAAGTTTATGGTAGCACTAA
>JAFIRS010007512.1:0-24511 GCA_018342105.1 Gonioctena quinquepunctata | reverse complement strand
GAAAATACGGTAAACAAGTTTTCCTAATATTCCAAATATATTCTTCGATAATTAGCGTTATTGAAAGGAACATAACATTGATTTTCTTGCCCATTAACTCGTAACGATAAAAATAGAGTTTCAAGTCGTCTCTAATTTATCGTATTTCGTAAATAGTCATATATACTGAAGAAAATATTAGTCCATTCCCAAAAAAATCACAGAAACGGGTTATCGGAGTGTCTATCATTTTCAGGGGAAACTAGATGAAATGTCTTAAAAAAAAATTATCATTTTTCTGAATGTTAGAAAATGTTTGATATGAAAATTTTCATTGTTTTATGACTTGAATACCAACATCATCTGGAGCTCTTCTATGAGCAGCATCGGAGGTGAAACCAAAAAGACACGTCGAAGGATAATGAACATCACGCTGGTATCTTGCATATCCCAAGAACCAGAAAACACCCGCAACATGTGCACAAGTTCCCAATGTTCTTGAACCAGAATTGCAGGTACAGTAATAACCCATAATGGGGAGGATGTCGTCGTCATTTAACTGAGTTGTAGGCAATCCCAACATATTTCGTTGCATTTCGAAACCTAGAACATGTTCGGAATCTTATGAGGCTTTCTTGTTCCAAAACATCCAATTCCAATATATCTTCTTCTTGCCTCTGTAGTTTGTCCTGAATATAAGGTGGAGATAACTGTATCTGATACACCCCCAATAGTCAGTTCCTTCAAATACTCCATCGTCAGGCGCGGAAAGTTTCGAAAGTGGGTGTGGTCAGCATCAATTTCGGCTTGAATAACATTAACTTCATTAAAGCGCTCTAATATTCGTTTTACAAACTGAATATCGGTCCCTGGCATTGTTATCAGTCGATGAAATGGATTCATCAAAGCACCAGCTATGCGATATAAGTCACCCAAGTTCACAACATGTGTTGTGGATATTGTCTCTTTAAAGAATTTAAAAAGGGATTTGAAATGTCCATTTCTGGATTTCACTATCCACCTTGTTTTGGTAATTAACCTTCCTCGGTAGTGAATTGTCTTTGACCTCGTGCCAGAAATGGGGGCATATGGTAATTAATACCAAGTTGTTGAAATAAAGGTGTCGAGTCGCGATAACCCCTGTCCACTATGAGAATATCCCCATTCTGAAACCAGAGGTCCTGATACCTTCGATGTTCCTCTCGAACTCTTGGTTCGATATCATCATTATTTTCAACGTCTGAGAAATATGGTCCTTGAATGGCCAGGATATACTCGTCTGGAGCAACAATCACTTCCGGTTTCACCATATGGTATTTTTTATGAAAACAATAAGATTGGTTGGGGTTGGGGTTATAGAGTTCATTGACAAATTCTGTGACGTGTCTTGTGTGTTTGCTCTGGTTATCGCATTGAAGCCCCAATTGTTTGGTATAAATCTTTGTGTCAATGAAATCTTGACGTTAGAAATAATGAGACTCGTGTCCTGGCGGGTGGGATATTGAAATATCACTTTGAGAAAATAATCAGAAATACCCCGACGTAATTTTTTGAGAAACGTTAACAAATGTTTTCTGGTAATGTATCTCACATGTCCTCGCACAATAGGATCACAAAATTCATATAGTTCGTTGGACTCAATGAAGTAAGAGATATGAATTCTTCATTGAAAAAAGAATTGGTGTCCTCAGAATCTCTGGATGATGCATTCAATCGGAGACAACCTGGGTCATTTTCTAAGGCTTGAATTCAATTTTGAATTGACAAATTATAGTTGAAACACAACCCAGTGTTGGCAGTGATGTCTTCTTGAGGTCTTTCTGCTCCATCTCGCCTAGCAACAGCCAACTTCTGAACAGGAATATTATTGTTTCCAAGAATTCGACACATTTGTCTGCGGGGCAATTGTCTGTCACACACGCAACAAATGGTTCTATTAGGAATCGGCATAATGTAAAAATGAAGAACTGAGAAAGATTCAGACGTTCTTAATGAAAAACTCTTCCAAACACACCCTTCAATAGAAAACTGACAGTTCTGACATTAAACATCGAAAATTATTTTGTTCCAGAGCCTCCTTCGATATAAGGCGAAAGAAGTACCTTGCGAAAAGTGTACACCAGACATTTAACAACTAATCAAAATCATTCGAACGAAGGAAACCACTGCTGAAGTGATAATTTTTTCTTTCGTAAGTTTCTCGACCCCATTTTTCAAAAAAAAAACAGTACACTGAATTAGGAGGATGCAAGGTTGTCACTCACTGACCAATCTTCCAAAGTTAATCTTTTCCGAAGTGATATATATTCTCCATTCGCACAGAAGCTTTTTATATAACTTCAATTATTATCATTATTATAAATTATTTATAATGCACAAACATTTCACACAATGTTTTATTTTCTAGACTAGTAGATGTAAAAAGTGTTTTTTACAAACTTTTATTTGTTCGATTTCTGTCTGTCTGTCCAATAGACTTGAATTTGGCAGGTCCGGTGACAATGCATTATGACATTTTCATATAAAAACAAAATGACGGCCAAAATGGCCAAGGAATTTATGGCGTGATTCTAATCAAAATGGATATTTGGGGTCGGAAATCATGCTTTTCTTGTCCAAATTAGAAAATTCAAAATGGCTGCTTCAAAATGGCGGACGAGTTTCATGAATTATGATTCGATTCTATTCAAAATTGGTATGTAAGAATTTTTGGGGTCAGAAACTGTTTTGTCAAATATAATAAAAACATAAATAAAAAAAAATTTTTGAAGACAAGATTTTATTAAATTGCACTACAAAGGAAAAACTAATTTCAGAGGTGTCACGCTATTCTGAGAGTAACAGATTCAAAAGCTTGCCGCACAATGTTTTCAGTTTGAATACAAATATGAATTCTTTAGCGACAAGTTTTTAAATCTATTACTCACAGAATAATGTGACACCCCCAGAGATTTTTTTTTCTTTTTAGCGCATTTCAATAAAAGCTTGTCTTTAAAAGTTTTTTTATTTATATTTATTTATATTTTTCGTGAAAAATATATTGAAATATATTTCAAAATTCGTTTATTGAATAAATATTCACAAAACGTTGATATTTTACTATCGCGGACATTCTTGTAGAATTTTGGGAGGTATAATACCTCCACCATTCAAATTGAATTAGCTTTCAAACAATGGGAAATTAGTTCCAACCTGGAGAGGGTTATTACTTATGATACAGTTCAATTTTCTCTAGTTTCTTTGGAAAAAGGGATTTCAAATGAAAGACATTTCATTGACCATATATAAGGTATTGCATTTTTGGAATAGATACCGCATATTTTTCAACAAGAAGAATTGCTTGAAAATAGCCCACTTTGGTCTCTCCTGGAGTATATGGGTATCAATAAAATCCGAACATTCAAAAGTATGTAGCCGACAAACGAGTCCGGAGACCTATGCTGATATTGATGACAATATATCGGACTCCTCGAACCGTACATTATATCAAAAATTCAAGAAAATTAACCGATTTTTTCATTCATTGAAAAAAAACTCATTTTTCTAAGAAGCTTGGACTGTATCTTTTTACTTACCCTGTATACATGGAATAACTATACGACGTTCTTAACATTGAAGGATGTTTGATATATATATGACATGCTCTCCCCTATCCGAATTAAAAAACGAGGGGTTAACGTACCCCTAGATTCGAACCACCTTGTATAAAAAAAAAATATCAATTAACTTCGATCCAGATTGAGGGAATGTATCCAGGCTAAATTGAATCTTCAATTTTCATGAGAGAACTCGCACTGGTTGGTTTAAAATTAATCGAATTGGATTTTTTTTTGTTCACCCTGTTATAGGGTACAACACGAAAAAGTTTAATGGAAACGAGATCAACGTGACATTGTACATCATTGAGGCATGGTATTCTCATAATAAATAGGCGTTTTGTCAATTATCGGAATTATAAAAAATTCTGAGCAGAAAGCTTCACTTTTCATCTTTCACACCCTGTATCTCGAGAACTAGTAGGTGGCTTTTTTTAGTGCCCATGGACACTTTTTCCAAAAAATTCAAAGTCTACAACATACCAAAAATTCAGGAAATTTAACCGAAATCCATTTTCTATAAGGATGGTGCGGGGTCGATTTTGCAGATTATCAGTTTTTCGAGCATTTGGAGATTTAAAGTCGTGGATAATAAATGTTTTGAGAGAATTTAGAATTTCGGTGCCAATTTGATAATTCAAAATGTAGGCGATATTTTATCTTTTATGCTCCGATTCGACTCAAAGATTATATATTGGATTTTCAAGCCGACATAATAAGAATTTCAAAAGGAAAATTATTCTGGACTGATACAAGAAAAATTCTTGTATTGGAAGTAGATAATGACATGGAAGAAGATGATATCACCATACCCCCAGTGTCTTCTAGGACACCAGGTACACTCTAAAATCCTGAAATTTTTCGCCACAAAAGTTGGCCAGTAATTGAAGTTTCTGTTTATGATAAATAAATAAAAACGTTCATTGAGTAGGAATTCATTCCAAAATTTTTATGTTTATGTCTTGATTAGTTTAAGGTGGTTTCCCCACGAGACAGTTGAATTAGGAAATCATTAAAATTTAGCATACGAATTGTTTAACATGTGAACAACAACATGTGAACAACACCTGTATAATTTTAACAAGTTTCACCATCCCGAACCCGAGATATATATAATTGAAGTTGACTCAATTAACACGTAACATATGGACCACATAGGCAAACAGCACATTATTAATTCTACCGTTAGCACTAAAATTAAGAAGTTTACGGAAAACGAGGAGGAGCTAGAGCAGGATATCACAGATATTGTGAAAAAGAAAACGAAGTGATTGACCATCTAGTTTGACAGATATAATCAAAACTACTCTCGTTATTCAAAATAGTCCACGGGGAAGCGCACAGCCTAAAGGCCCCCCCCCCCCCAAAAACCCAAAAAAAAGTTCAAAAAGAGTACTACAAAAAAATCCATTGAAGTTTTATCGAAAAACGATATTTTTTTCCCATGACGTATAATTTCTAGTAAGGTGGGGAGGGGGGGAGGCAGGTCTGATTTTTGCTGTGCTTTTCGGGGACATTCATTTTTTGAGTCGCTGACTTTCTATAACGAAGAAATTTTCTAGAGTCGATTGGGGGGGCAAATGAACCCCTTCAAAAAAATTATTTTTTCGCGTTTCAAATCGAAAAGTTCTTTGATTACGAATTATCAAATTTCAATTATTTCCTAATTCAACTGTCTCGTGGGGGAACACCTTAATGTTTGCTAAAGTTTTATCATTGGATGTTCATTTCAAATTGGGTTAGAAAACGATTATGATTTGTTAGCATCTTATATTTATTTGATACCATTTTACCATTATTCTTGTAATCCTCTAATCCACTGATAACCCCGAGCGGATCAATTTTGTATAGGAATAATTTTGTATACAGATTTTATAATTTTTTTAAATTGGAAAATTACGTTTTTTGGCGCGATGCTGCCTCGTCTCGACTACGAAAAATATTCAAATGTATAGCGGGGCTGGGTTCAGATTAAATATTAAATCATGAGGAAAAAAATAACATATATTTTTTATTCGCGGTTTCTGTGATCAAAAATTTATATTTTTCAAATTTTCATTTATTAGAAATTGAATTGAGAAAAGTTTAAAATCTGGTGACAAAAATCATTTCTTTAATCTACGATTTGACTCAGAATCGTTATCGGGTAATTCGTGATTCAGTTACTATCAAAAAAGAAATGGGAGAATGTGAATTTTTCTTGAGTATTTGGAAATTCGGATTGACGATGTCCATATTGCGCACAAATTTATTATTTATGTTCTAAGTCGACTCAAAATCGAAATGAGGGTTTCATGGGTCACAGACTAAGCGATCCCAATATGGCACCCAATTTATATTTTTTGATGGCATATTCAAGTTTTTGTTCAGCAATCCAACTATATCATTCATTTCTATTTACCTGGAATAGACAAATTATGTTTGGTTTGAATTATCACAGAATTATGTATTTTCCGTCTGACATATTCGGGACTCATTAATTTTTTTTTATTGTCGTTTATTCATGTATTTTGTCATTGATATTAATGTTTAAATTCATACTTCTTGTACAAAAAAAAATAAATGTGAAACACAAATTGAATTTTTACAAGAAAATCTCAAGAAATTTCTTTTGAAAAAATTTGTCACTGAAGAATAACTCAATGTGACTTCAAACACATTACATTGTTTGTTTGTTTCTTCCTAACTTGAGGTTGAAATCGCTAAGGAACCTATGAACAAAAAATTGAAAGAAAACTAAGCCTTGATATAATCATATTAACTCCTAACAATAATAAACAACATTATTGCAAGCTATAAGGAAAGTTAATAAAACACAGCAATACATTATATTACAAGATAGCCACTTTAAGAATATAAAAAATACTCGGATTCATCAATTTCTTATCTAGTTTCAAAATAATATCAAAACTGGAAAAATGGATTCTATCAACATATTTCCCTGTTGCCTTTATTCGTGGTCCGATACAACTAAAAATGGATATTTAGATCAAACAAAAGACACATTTCACTAAATGATATCCACCTGGAGAAGGTATTGCATAGCGAAACACGTATCGTGGATTTGTGAACCCTAATAAGTGAAAATAATTTAGTAAACATGAATTTTCAAGTAATGGCCGCGTCAATTAAAAAAAAATGAATATTCAGATGTGTGCATACAAATTTTAAAATTGAAAATCACCGCCATTTTTTCCATTCATGGTTCGATTCTAGGGATTTCAAGTTTGCAGATTACCAGTTTTTTTGGGATTGTCGAGATTCAAAATGGCGTAGGTAGCAGATATGGCAGTTAAATCAGTTAATTTTATCTGTCTGTTATGGGGCTAGCGGATCAGTATCCGTCATCAAAATGCGATAATTCAAAATTATCGGATTTTGTGTGGTATCTGATGTTTCCATAATTTGGAATGGCGATGCCAATTTGATATTTCAAAATTTAAGCCAAATTTAAGTCAGATTCGACTCAAATATTTTAAGATCGCACAAAAATAATTGCAAATGCCAAATTCCTTATTGGAAGTAGATAATGACATGGAAGAAGATGATATCACCATACCGCCAGTGTCTTTCTAGGTCACCAGGTATACACTTTTGCCCTTCAATTGCATTATCTTAAGAAAACAGTACATTTTCATTATTATCGGCTGTATTTTTGGAGAAATGTATTATAAGGCTAAATGTTTAAAAACATATAAAACATGCTTCTATTTCAATTCCAGTTTGAGCTTTCCATTGCATTTTCTCAAAATGAACACAGGCGAATTATTGATTATACTCTAAGCTATAAGTTGAACATTTTTCAAAATACTTGGAAAAAAATCACGCCGATGAATTCCAAGATAAAAAATGGACAAACAATCAAAGCAGTGGAAAAATATAATCGATAAACCACGGCGCAAGGAAGAATTTTGTTCTTCCAAAAGTATTCCAGATTTCAGTAAGAAAGATAGAGAGAACGACTTACTAAGCATGTGTACACCAGACTGCTGAAGTGAGGAAATTATTACTGCTTCGGAAGGAAGGTATCTATGACTCTTATAAGGTAAAACGTTCGCAAGAAATTGAATTGAATACGGATTTAAGGAAAGAAAATGAGGATAGTATAAACCCTGAATTCAAAGTAATCAGAATTAAAAATAGAACCAGAACAAGAATCAGAACCCCTACCACAGTTTAGTGCTATACTAGAACATTTCTATATAGAACTGATTTGTGCCCGAACCAAGATAATTTGTTTCAACAAAGAGAAAAATAGCGGTTGAACAAGAATATCTAAAAAATTATGAGGAAGACGGATAGCTCTCGGAAAGTTATAGAACTGAACAAAAAATCCTGAAATTTTTTGCAACAAAAGTTGGTCAGTAAAAAAATCATTCGTTCGTATAATAGGAATTTATTCCAAGATTTTGATGTTTTGACGAGTTCAATATTTGCTAAAGTTCAATTATTGAATGTTCATTTATTTTTGTTTTGCTTTCCCAAAGGAAAAATTATTTTACGTTGGTTATTTAATTTTTGTTCAGTGAAACAAATGTTAACATGTACACAATTGAATCGTGAGGAATTCAATAATCAATAATAAAAAATATGCCCTGAAAAAAGATGGTTGAAATATACTCAATTGTTTTTTCCAATATTAACTGATAGAAAATTCAATCAGGATCATATTATCACTCACAAGCTTCATCACAAATACAAAAATTTTAATTTCCTATGTAATAACCAAATCAAGAAACGGCAACATTTTTCCCATCTACTGAGTGATTACTCATTCGTTTGGATAGTGGAAACAAGCATATTCTTCCAACAAATATGAGGGTACCTCAACTCCGAATTAAAACTAAAACGTATGAAATAAGTTTAAGTCATCGCTGACAATGATTTAATTATTTTTCGTTGAATTATTTGGTTTCAAAAAGCTCGTTGCGCGAAGTGTTCATAATTACCAATTAATTTCATTGGGCAGTGATTGGTTGGTTATTAAGAACGTGTCAAAGTATTTTATTTTTACAAAGAATTCATAAAAGTAGGTACCAAATTTCATTGGCAATGATTGGTTGGTAAGTAACAACTTGTCGAAGTATTAATTTCATTACAATTCGCGCGACAAGCTTTTTGAAACCACATAATTCAACAAAAAATGATTAAATCATTGTCATCGATGGCCTTAACTCATTTTATACGTTTCAGTACACGACTTCAATAAAAGCTTGTCTTCAAAAAGGTGTTTTATTAGTTATTTTATTTTTTGCTTTTTAGTTAGTTCGCCTAAATCTGTTCATTTCTAATAGAGCATCGTTATTACAAGGTCTCTTCCCTGTTAGTTTTGAGCTGATTCAAATCATGATCTCCGACTCCAAAAACTCCCACACTCCAAGTTTGAATAGAATCTGCACCAAATCTCGTTCGCCATCCTGAAGTTGCCATCTTGAATTTATAGATTTTGACAAGAAAATTCATAATCTCTGAACCTCAAAACCCTCACATACCAATTTTGAATAAAACATGACCATAATCAGAAACTCGTCCTTCATCTTGGGGTCGCCATCTTGAATTTATACATTTTGACAAAAAAAATCATAATCTCCGACCCCGAAAACCCCCACATACCAATTTTGAATCGAATCGGACCATAATAAAAAAACTCGTCCCCATCTTGAATTTATGAATTCTGACAAAAAATTCATAATCACCGAACCCGAAAACCTCCACATCCCAATTTTGAATCGAATCGGACAATGATCACAGAACTCGTTAGCCATCTTAAAGCTATTGATTATGACAAAAAATTCATAATCTCCGACTCCGAAAACCCCCACATACCAATTTTTAATCGAATCGGACCATAATCACAAAACTCGTCCGCCATCTTAAATTTATGAATTCTGACAAAAAATTCATTATCTCCGACCCCGAAAACCCCCACACCAATTTTTAATGAATCGGACCATAATCACAAAACTCGTCCCCATCTTAAATTTATGAATTCTGACAAAAAATTCATTATCTCCGACCCCGAAAACCCCCACACCAATTTTGAATCAAATCGGACCATTATTACAAATCTTTTCCGCCATCTTGGAGCCGCCATTTCGTTTTTTTATCCAAGACAAATTCCATAATGTACTTTCACCGGAATTAGGAACACCTACCAAATTTCAAATTAATCGGACGACTAGAAGTTATTGGTCAAATTCACTTGCATAATTTGACCCAAACTAACAAACGGACGAACTAACCAACTAATAAGTGAAACTAAATGAAAGCTTGTAATAAAAGAAGGAAGATGAAAAATAACAATCTCAAATAACGTACAAATGTTTTTTTATTTCATGAAATCTAACAGAATCAGAAATAAACATAAAATTTCACGAAGTCACAGAAACTATGTGCATTGCGTGAATAAATGCATCAGAAAGGATATGGCAGCACTGTCGGATGCCAACTTGTAGGAAAATGCAATATACGGTAGTCATCTGGTATTATAAAGTGATGAAGTTATATGGATGCCAACATGACCTATATATATATATATATATATATATATATATATATATATATATATATATATATATATATATCGGACGTCAACTTATACCGTCAGAAAACTGTTGAATATACACCCAATATACACGAGGATGCAGGCTTATACCGTTCTGGAACGGATTCCCGTGGTATGGTGGATCTATATATATATATATATATATATATATATATATATACGGGGTGACACAGGATATCGGGCCACCCCCGTAACCTCTGCATTCGTGAACGGATTTTTTTGAAATTTGGTACGGTTATATAAGCAACCATTTCGGATTTGATCACATTACAATCCAATATAGAGGACTTCAGGTTTTTCTGGAAATGCCAGTAACTTTGTTTTTCAAATAGAACACCCTTTATATTTTTACATATTGAAGTTCAACAGGTCAAAACAAGTCCAAACCTCATATCAAATGTGATGTTTTTTGAAAAATTGAATTTAAAATTGATTTTTTGTGTCACTGGTTAATCAATTCAGTCACATCACATTTTGATCAAACATTCATTTTTTTCAAATGGGACCCCTATGGGCCACCTACCTGTCTCTCTGGAACATACATTAAGGAAAAAAATGACATATCATTTTTGTATTTCGGTGCAGTAACAAATTGTATAAATTCAAAAATCTACAACTAGTTCATGAGTTCCTTGCAGTTCGAATAATTTTTCAACTTAGTAAGCTGTGGAAAACAACATTTCTGAATCTTGTCAACTAATTGTGTAAGTTATACTTATAAGCACGATAATGGTGTTTTTTTAAATTCTTCTAGGGTTTTCTCGACTTACATTGCATTGGTATTCCAATTCCCGCGTCGAAACGGTTGGATCAAAATCAACGAAAGCAAAACGTATATTTCTGCCTGCTCACTTACGATCATCTTCTCCATTGTTGGGTTCTTTTCTGCGTGGGTATCGTTCAGCGTATAACTGACAAGCGGCGACACTGTTTCAAAGACAGTCTCCGTAAATTAATAACATATCAACCTGTTCATTTCTTGTGAACCTATAATTTCGATTTTACATTTCTACTAAACTAATTCTCGGAAGTTAACTAATTTTCGAAAGTTGAGATGAAAGATGACAGCGAAATACAATTAGTTGACAAGATTTAGAAATGTTGTTTTCCACAGCTTACTAAGTTGAAAAATTATTCGAACTGCAAGGAAACTCATGAACTAGTTGTAGATTTTTGAATGTATACAATTTGTTACTGCACCGAAATACAAAAATGATATGTCATTTTTTTCCTTAATGAATGTTCTAGAGAGATAGGTAGGTGGCCCATGTTTCATTTGAAAAAAAATAATTTTTGATCAAAATGTGATGTGACTGAATTAATTCATCAATAAATGACACAAAAAATAATTTTTCAGAAAAAAATAAGTTTTTCTGTTATTTGCGACTCATTGTGAATAGCTTCGACCAAATCTCACTTATCCACGATACAGTAGTGTGCTGTTCCTCCGCCCATTCCCATGCCTCTAATCTTTTCCCGGTATACCCAAGGCTCCTGAATTAATAGAATGTTCAGTTTTCATTCAAGGATCCTCCGGCATAGCAAGGCAGTGGGAGATTTCCCGTGTTGTAGGTTCACTTGTAGGAATTTAACAGACATTGAATTGTAAGCTTACCTTCCTTTAGTGGCTCCTCCGATGTTTGGCCATTTCTTCGCCTCCCCCTAGCTAGCTTGGTGGATCTGGCTTTAGCCTGATAGAGGTCCCCTTTCGGGTTCCTCCATCATTTCTTCGAGGTTTTCCGCATCTCGCCCCTCTTCGCTCATCGGTGAGGTGTTCTTCGATGATGGTTCTCCCGGAGGTCTTGGTGGATCTGGCTTTAGCCTGATAGAGCATCCCTTGGGTTCCTCCCTTGCAAAACTAGGGTACTGCTTCGGTTCCTCTGGTTCCCTCCTCCGAAGTTCCAGCCACTGCCTGCCCGCTCCCCCCATCAGAGGCATCTTTCGAAATTCCTGTGATTAGGAGGTCCGAAGCGGCCGGTCTGGTACCCCTGGTTTGGGTTCCAGAGGTCCCTGGTTCGGTTCCCCTAGATGTTCTTTGTTGGGCCATTGGCCCTTCAAGAACCGTTACAGTTGCCTGTGAGGCGCTGTAGTAGGGTTGGAAGTTAACCCTACTGAGTAGGGTTATGGATTCATCATCCAACCCTGCAACGAGTCGAAGACCATGCTTCTCCTCTTTTCTCCCCCAGATCCTCCAAGAGGATCCTGCGAGACCTGGATTCTGCCTTTCCAATTCACAATTGAATTGGAAAAAAAAAGTATTTCGTTTTTAGGTACTAGAATAATTCATAGAGAAAACAATTCACTAATCACAGATTGGTATATAAAACCAACAAACTCTGAAAGATACATACACTATCATTCCTTCCACTCAGAATGAATGAGAATTAATTTGATTCTTTGTATGAAAAAAAGAATCGAGATGTTGGTTCATCCTTCATTAAAAAACAAACATTTTAAAATTCTCCGAAATATTTTACTAGATCATTCTTCCCCCAGAAAACTTCTTAACATAATTCTTTCCAATACCAACTCTGATAGACAAATTAATAATGCTGACAGAAATAATCAAAATTCAGAAAATAACAATGAAAGGATAATTTATTTTTCAATTCCTAATATAGGAATTATATCATCAAATATAATCAAATTATTCAAGAATGAAAGTAACATACAAATTTCACAAAAAAATATCAAGACTATTGGAAATTTAAATACCAGGTTAAAAGATCCCACACCAGATTTGAAGAAATCAAATGTTGTCTACAGCATACCATGTAACAACTGTGATTTGAACTATATTGGTACAAGTTCAAGAACTTTAAATAATCGTATTATCTCTCACAGAAGTGATATAAGACTCAACAAGAAATCATGTGCATTAGCTCAACATGCTATTGAAACAGGCCATAAAATATCATTCGAGGAAACACAAGTTTTACATTGAGAAAAAAAATTCGCCAATAGATTATTTCTTGAAATGATTGAAATTGATAAATCCAATCAAAATATGAACAAAAAAACAGATATCGAAAATCTTAGCAAAATCTGCAGTTATCTTTTACAAATGAATTAAAACTGATGACTCTCAGAGAATATAATTTAAAAAAATTAACACACCCACTACATATTTTATATTTTTCTGACGATTAACCATAGGTTGTCATTTCAAATCCTCCAATGTCACTCGAAACGTCAAAGATATAACACCATTCCGACAAATATTTACATATTTTACGTTTTTTTTTTAAGTTAATGTTCATTAATCAACCACTCAGATTACTGTAAGTGCTTCCTTCATTTTAAGTATGTTTTTTCTCAATAATGTAATTTACATATTTTAGGACCCTGAAGAAGTTTCAAAATTGGAACGAAAGCTCGGTCCAACGTATTAAAGAGTTTTTCATAGTTCAACACTTGTGCTGACTGAAGATCCCCGTTATTCCCCACTGTTCATACCAATTTTCAGTCGTTATTTCTAAATTTATATAAATATATATATATATATATATATATATATATATATATATATATATATATATATATATATATATATATGAATGGGAAGAATATCGAGGGGACTGGTAAACAAAACGGAAGAAATTTAATGGACATAGCCCTCGGAGGGAAGTGTTAACCGTAGACACGTGTTTCATATCTATAATCCTGAACTCGGATGTCACGCAGGTACCTATAGCTGCCTCCGTGGTGACGTTGGTTGTTTCTGGAATGCAGGGTCTGCTAATCGAAACCACAAATGTGCGCCTGGCTTCTGTTTGTTGACTCCGTTGATTTGTCGTTGTTTAATGTTGTTCATCCTTGCACTTCTTCACCGTACTGATGAGGGCCGAGAGCCCGAAACACGTGAGAAGTGTTAACTGTAGACACGTGTTTCGGTATGTTCAGATAGGTTTCTGCGGTCATAACTATTTGGAATATGTAAATTTTGGGTTGAACCGTGAATCGCGTCTGGAAATTTGAATATTTCGACGTTTCGGCTCCCGCTTTGGAGATATTCTGCTCAATCTGCCTACTCCTTCGAGATAACTGTTCTCTCGAAGAAGTAGGCAGATTAAGACCATAGAGAGCACCAGTTACGAGACCTAGGAAGTAGGCAGGTTAAGACCCCGGCGTCAAGTCACCTTTCCTTAACGTTATTATTATTTTTAATTTTTTTGCTTTTTGAAAATCGCTCCAAAATGGGAGCCGAAACGTCGAAATAATCAAATTTCCTGACGTGGGCGGTTCAACGCGAAATTTACATATATGTATATATATAAAACATTGATGTTCATAATAATAAGTTGGAAATTTATTCTTGCTTAAATGGGCACAATTCTCCGTAACATATTTCGCAGAAACTCAATACTATGGAACTATCCTGAATGGACATTTTTTCGTTCATATAACATACGCATATTGCCTGAACTGGTTCTTCCCCATTTCCACTTGATTTATTTATTATTTGTTGCTTGATATAAAATCAACTTTGAACTTGAGATATTTTTCGAATTGATTGATACATTGAAACAAAATATGCTGATTAGAACTCCTGGAGGAAAAAAAGTCACGTGAATCCCATTATCAAATGTTTTGCGGGTAATGCAAGGATAGTAATTATAAACAAAAGTTCAGGCTATACATATCAGACTCTAAATTTATCCACAAAAATAAAAACCGCATAAATTAGTAATTTTTCACAAACGTAAATATTGATCGTAATATCGAATTAAAATGATTGTATTTTACGCATCTGTTATACATTTGAAGTTCATATACATCTTCAGGGCGAAAAAAGTTTTGAATTATTCCAGAACCGTAAATCAGCAGAATCGTGTATGACATGACTGTCTGCAAAGAAAGCACTCCATTTTGTCAGTGGAGAGAAAAATTTCAGTGCCATCAAATGTAACCAGAAGTGATGTCTGCTGCTCGAAGTTGTCTATGGTGAAAATACAAAAACTTAAGCCTGAAGCTGAGGATGTGATATACTCATCTCCAGGAATGCCGGCTCTTAGGAATGAGATAGGGGAGGCCAAAGGCATATTTACCCTAGGGCCATGAGGCTATGGCCCGGGGCAAAAGTATTTTTGCAGTCATTAACTATAAACTCGAAAAAATATTTTCTTGACAGAAGAAAGTTGTAGTTTATCACCACAATAAAATAAATATCATAATATCTTCAATCAAAGCCAGTTTTCTTTTGTTAAGAAAATGAATTTTGTTCAGAAGCCACAGTGTTTCGGGTTGCTGCAAAATCTATATGTATTTTTACAAGCTTTTATTTACTTTCACCTGTCCCGGTGAAGTTTAATTTGACCCATTTCTAGTTGTCCGAATAACGTGAAATTTGGCAGGTATTCATAGTTCCCGTGACAATTAATTATTATACAATTTTTATTAGAAAAAAAAAACAGAATGGGGATGGATTTTTGGGAAATTAAATTTATTATCAAAATTTACAAATTCAAAATGGCGGACGAGATTTGTAATTGTGGTTCGATTCTATTCAAAATTGGTACGTGGGGTTTTTGGGGTTGAAATTATGAATTTTTTGTGAAAATTCATACAATCAAAATGGCGGTCCAATATGGCGGACGATCTCTGTGATTATGGTCCGATTCTATTCAAAATTGGTATGTGGAGGTTTTTGGGGTTGAAATTATGAATTTATTGTCAAAATTATAAATTCAAAATGGCGGCTCCAATATGGGGACGATTTGTGAAAATGGACCGTTTCTATTCAAAATTGATATTTCGGGGTTTTTGGGGTCGGAGATAATGAATTTATCCGAAGATTTTTGATTTTTTGTCAGAATTCATGAATTGAAGATGGCAGCTCAAGGATGGCGGACGAATTAATCTAAAGATGGTCTCCTCATTGGAGATAGCTGAGCACATCCAGGAAAAAGGTCTCAGAATGACGATGATTTAACAAAAATGCATAGATTTAAGGCGTACTTACTAAAAATGTTCAAATGCGCTAAAAAGTTAAAAATAATTGCTTTCGATGTGTGACGTAAGTTATTTCGTGAGTTACAGTTTCAAAAGCTTGTCGCTTTTGTATTCGAACTAAAAATATGCGCGACAAGCTGATGTGTTGATTTGTTCAAAAATATAAAGAGGGTGTTCATGAAATTAGATGTGTTATCATCTGCGACTCAAAGATAATTTTTAGTCACTATCTTCCATCGTTTAAGATAACTTCTTGGGAGGTAATCATTTTGAAAAGGTCTACGGCAATAATTGTCGTAGACTTTTCAATTCTCAGAAAAATATTTTTTTTTAAACAATGACGGACGTCACATGATGACAAAATGAGTTTGAGGCAACTTAACCTATTTAATAAGCAAAAGGGTTTGAAGGAAGCATTTTCATATATGGAAATGGCATTACGTATGTTCCTGTGCACGGCACTGACAAATTGCAGTGCACAACTTTCGTTTTCCGTACCAAACGAATAAAAAATCATCTACGTTCCCATTCGAGCGAGAAACGTTTGAACAGTTTAGCTATCCTTAATATTATGCACTTTGTGCATCGCAAAAATATATAAATATTTAATAAATGTTGTTTTTTTGTATGGTCTTTTTTCGTTATTAATTTTTTTTCCTCAATTTATGGGGCGGCAAACCTTATAGGCGCAGGGGTGGCTAACTGTAAGTTGAGAGATTTATTGCGTTTTCTGTAAGATCATGGAGAATTGACCGGAATATGTATGATGTATGTAACAGGGAGATTAAAAAAGGTATTAATATCAATGGTAGGGTTTATTTTCAGTAATTCGTCAACGCCATTTGGGCACGACAGGTTAATGCAAATTTTGTTATTGGACATTTTTGAGGCAAACGTGATGTGCTAGACTCCTGTTATGTCTCCTATAGCTTTTACTTGTTCGAATGACTCGAAGCTGTCTTCTGCGTGTAAAACAATTGCTTGATTCTTTTTTGGGCACGTTAGTTTTGGCGATCATGACTGTGTTGCTCATAATTTTATTTGTAGTCAGCCCTCTATACACCATAGTAGTTTCCTTGGTTGCCTACGTCGCTGGCCTTGACGATCGAGGAAAGTCGACGAAATAAGTGATGGTGTCGCTTATCGCGATATGAATAACAATAATGAAATAATCGAAAAAATCCACGACACAAAAAACCTCTAAAAAGTAAAAAAATAAATATGTATTGGCCCTATAAGTAGTAATATTTGGATCCGAGCGACGTCGCGTTAGGGAACCGCTTTCTCAAGGAACTGTGATGGAGCCGATAGCCGCCCCTCACTAACCTGACGGGATGGAGAGGGGCGGTGAAACCAAGAACAGCTCAACACAGCTTAATACAAGGTGTAATGCGACCCTTGCCGAGGGATGAATGGTAGATAGAGCTCGTCCAGTATTGAAACGACCACTTTGGCCTTCCCCTACCTAACAACCAATTTTTCTCGAAGATGCCTGAACCATTGTTTAACTGTGGCTATTAATAGAAATTCCATAGGCGTACCAAATTATTTGGTATAGGCGAAACACGAGACGTAGTTTTTGGAGGACGAGTCTTGTGATTATGGTCCGATTCGATTCAAAATTGGTATGTGGGGGTTTTCGGGGTCGGAGATTATGAATTTTTTGTCAAAATTTATGAATTCGAGATGGCGTCACCAAGATGAAGGACGAGTTTTCTGATTATGGTCATATTTCATTCAAAATGACAAGATTCAGAAATGTTGTTTTGCACAGCTTACTAAGTTGAAAAATTATTCGAGCTGCAGGGATACTCATGAACTAGTTGTAGATTTTTGAATGTATACAATTTGTTACTGCACCGAAATACAAAAATGATATGTAATTTTTTCCTTAATGAATGTTCTAGAGAGACAGGTAGGTGGCCCAAAGGGGTTTCATTTGAAAAAAAATTAATTTTTGATCAAAATGTGATGTGACTGAATTGATTCATCAATAAATGACACAAAAAATATTTTTTTGGAAAAAATCAAGTTCTTCTGTTATTTGCGACTCATTGTGAATAGCTTCGACCAAATCTCATTTATCCACGAGGTAAAATAAAAAAACAATTTTAATTTCAATTGTTTTAAAAACATGATATTTGACATAGGGTTTGGACTTGTTTTGACCTGTTGAACTTGAATATGTAAAAATATACAGGGTGTTCCATTTGAAAAAACAAAGTTACTGGCTTTTCCAGAAAAACCGGAAGTCCGCCATATTGGATTATAATATGATCAAATCCGAAATGGTTGCTTATATATATTTCAGGAGAATCCGTTCACGAATGCAGAAGTTACAGGGGTGGCCCGATATCCTGTGTCACCCGGTATAGATAAATATAATATATATAAATTCATATAGTCAAGATGGCGGCTCCAATATGGCGTTTTGTGATTATGGGGTCGGAGATCACGTTTTTAAAATCCACAAATTCAAGATGGCGACGAGTATTGCGATTATGAACCGTGGGGGTTTTTGGGGTCGGAAATTATGTTTTTTCTGTTAAAATTCAAAAATTCAATACATAGATATAAAAATAGACAGATAGACCGGGACGGTACCGGAAACGTGACCAGAACGAAACAGACAGACAGATATTTTCTTTGTGTGGCATGCAATGCATGCCGGATCCAGCTAGTTTTTTCATAAAAATTCCAAACGGTCACTCCAAGATGGGGACAAGTTTTGAAATTTATAGATTGTTTTATTAAAAAAATACGAATATACAAGAGGGCTAACTAGTTTTTTATCATGAATGACTTGAATGTTCCTCTGCCCTATGTAAAAATATGGTGATATACTTTTGCTGCAAACCATAAAAAACTCACTCATTGAAATTTTCTGCTCGGTTCTGCCAATAACAATTCAAAAATCTCGACAACGATTGTTCAACATTGAATTACTGATAAAAAACTAGCTGAATATATAATTAAAACATTTCAAATTGTTACTGCCCAGCAAAGACCACGGGGAGGTACGAACAGCATTCTTTGCCACGGGGGGAGATGTAAGGATTGTTAATACTGGTGAGGAATGTTAGTTTATAAATATCAGTCTACAAAAAAATTACAAGAAAATAATATAATATGTTCATAATTTTTATCACAGATAGTACTCATTGTGTAGTATCACAGGCGTAATTGAATAAATATAGTATCAAATAAAAATAAAACTTATTAGGTTATATCCATTGGAGAGAATCCAAAATTTTAATTCTAAAAAATGCAAAATACCTATTCTGATAAAACTGCACTCAAAACTCTGAAAACCCGAAAAAGAATTTTTAAATAAAACTGAAACGATTACCAAAGGATTTATAATTCTAAAAAATACAAAATATATATCTATACTGAAAAAACTGTGCTAAAAACTCTGAAAACCCGAAATAGAGTTTTTAAATAAAACTGAAACGATTACCAAAGAATGTATAATTCTGTAGGGCCTGGCACCTTTTCCCCCATGTAATGTTGATGTTGTTTTCATAACAAATGGTTAATGGAAACTAGAAAGTTCCAACGACTTTTATCATCTTTATTCGACAACTAATCATCTTGACAATTACATTTCTTCCTCTGCTTCAAATATGAAATGTTAATCCAATTAAACATTATAACAGATTAAAGACAAAATTTTACAAATCGATATCAAATGTTGTAAATTATTCTGTCACCATTGGGCTCAAAATCTTCAAGATATTTTGGTCTTGACGTTTGTCTCAAAGGACGAGAACGTGATGTTTTCTCAATTTCTGCTGTACAAACAGGTTTGTTCGGAAATTGTTTATCACTAGGGACTTCTCCTTCTTCTATTTCCAAAGTATGAGGGTAATTTCCATTTTGATATTTTATTAAGTCTTTTCGAAAAGATTTTGATGGGTAATCTGAACTTTGGATGAATTATTCCATTGGCTTCAATTTTTTTGAAGAATGATGAATTTCTGATGAATTCTTCTCTCTCTTCCAATTTTCGTACATCTAATGCCTGTAGTAACGAAAGGATCGGGATCATAATATGGCGTCAAACAATTCCGTTTCATTTGTTTACATAGTACCGATCTCCGATTTCAAAATCATGAAATCTGGTATGCCTTCGAGCATCAGCATATTTTTTTTGTTGATCTTTCTTCTTTTTATCTTGTATTTTCACTATTTTTGATTTTCCTGCCAAAAACAATTTCAAATGGAGATTTTCCTAGCGTTGAGTGTGGTGTGCTACGGTAATTCATCAAAAACTGGTTAATTTGAGAATCAAACTTACTCGTTTCCAGTTGGGCACATTTGATAGATTTCTTGAATGTTTCAATAAATCTTTCTGCCATACTATTCGCTTCTGGCCAAAGGGCGTAACTTCAACATGTTTGATCCCGTTCAGAAAGGAGTTCTGAAAACTCAGTCTGTTGAAAGGTGGTCCATTGTCAACTTTTATCGATTCTGGTATTCCAAATGTAAAAAATGTTTTCTTTTATATTTGTTTCAAATCTCCTTGAATTTTTGTAGATGAAACTATTCCAGCTTTGGATACTTGAGTGTTCATCGATCATTATAAATACATATTTTTTTTGTAGGAAAAGGCCCCTGCATAATTTATGTCAAGACTTTGAAAAGGAAATTTCGGTATTTTGGATGATATAACGGGGTCTTTTCTATTGCTCGGCGTAACAGCTTGACAGACTATACAGCTATTTATGTACATTTCTGTAATAGAATCGATATTTGGAAACCAAACTTTTGTTCGTAATAGCTGTTTTGTTTTGACAATACCTTGATGACCCTTATGTGCTATTTCAACTGCTCTCCGTTGTAAAGATGTCGGTAATATTATTATTGTGCTTTTAAGTACTACGTTTTCTTGAAAACTCAGTTCTTCTTTGATTTTACGGAATGGGGTTAACTGGGGATGATTCCATGTTTCATTCTTGTCATCAATTGAGACTATCATCAGTAAACACATGGTGTTGTCATTTTGAGTATGTTTTTGGTACAGTATTTTTTATAATAAAACTTACATATTCATCAACTTTTTCATCATTGAGTTTCTCATTGATTTCGGGATATCTTAACAAATTTAAATTAATGATTATTGTTGGAACATGGACGTCCGAAACGAGAGTAATCAAGTTACCACATCGTCTACAACCTTCAAACAAACATTGGTTATGTTGTTGACTGATAAGTGAAATGAATGTTCCGAATCACTTGAATCTTCATTCTCTGGATTTTTTATATTATAGTGAACCTGATTTCGTTGCCCGAATTTCTGTTTTCGGTTTTCACTTGGACATGAATTGTTTTCAGTTTGGCTTCGATTTTTAGATAGACAAAATTTAGAAAAATGCCCCTGTTTTCCACATGAATGGTAACAGAATGTCAATGCTAGACAAGAAGTACGACCATTTTTGTGCCATGGATTCCCACAATTTTTACATATTTGTTTTGAACTACTCATTGTTTTGTTGTTTGCTGTTTTGTTGATTATCGTACTGTGATTTCTCATTTCTATATGTTATTCTCGATATGGTTTCTTCATGATTATTTTCCTTTTTATGTGCATGATTTTCTGTGAGTTCATATGCTTTTGCTTGAGCTAATAGTTGTTCTGATGATGATATTTTTTTTTTCATTGCATAACGTTTCAGTTTATTTAATTTCACTAAAATTTTGTTTCTTTTGTTTGATTCTAAAATTACAATTGAGTAAGCTTCAGGGGTCTGGCATAATATCCCAAAAAGCTTTTTGGGTATTTTTTTTTTTGGGGAAAAATTGAAAACCGAATTTTTCCCTTTTTTAGGTATAAAATGTTCATTCAGGAGTTTTGTTTTTCATATTTGATTTTTTTTATTTTTTAGTAGCCGGAGGATTAAAGGCCGTATATTTCAAATATTTTTGCCATGAAGGAAGTAACATAGCTTCTTTTGGTCATCAACATTTTGGCAACTTTTTTATCCATTTTTTCACCCCTTTGTATTAAATTTCCCCGAATGAAATTGAAACATTCAAGTTATAAAAAAATTTTGGGGGTTTGATGGATTGTGTTTAAGGTTGTTTTTTCGTCGCCGAAATTTTACGTTTTGTTGTTTTATAAAAAATTTGGGAAAAGGAAATTTTTAAAAAGTTCCAACGACTTTACTCGCTATTTGACAACTGATCTTCTTGAAATTTGGTTTTTTGATTTCTTTTTTTTTGCGGTTTAGATATTCACCCCACAATCAGGGGCTTTAGGACACAGTCCCAAAAAAACAAATTCAAGAACCCTAGACCCTGTGGGGCCCCGCCCCATCAGCAAACACCCAACCAATACTACCGGGAGTCGGAAGGGTTTAAAAAAACAACGGGGGACGAAGGAACCGAAAAAAAACATCGGGGCCCAAAAAATTTTGGGGTGGTGGGAAAAAAAAGCCCCCCCAGACGAGGCAGTGGACCCTCCGGAAATTGATTAAACTGGACGGGTATTTTTGAGGAGCCAAAACCATTCGTTCAGCGAAGGGATTTGGGGATAACTGCGCAAAAAAAAAGGAATTGCCCCGGGAAAAAAATGGGGGGGGTCACCCATGGGGGGGGCTACCCCTCGGGAGCCAAAAAAACCCCTTTCCAAAAAAAACCCCGGGTCCCAGCTTTTTAACCAAAAAATCGGGGGCGGGAAAATTTGGGGGAAACCCCCACCGAGGGGGATATTCCCGAGCGAAACGGGGAAAAGGGAAACATTTGGGGAAACCCCCCGGGGATCCAAGGGGCCGAAAAACCCCTTAAAAAGGGATTTTAAGCTTAAAAGGGGCGCCCCCTGAAGGTCTAGCTGGGGGACAATAGAAAATTTTTTAACAACCCAAAAAGGGGAAAAAAGCCACAAAATTTGGGGAAAAATATGAAGAACTTGTATAACGATATGAAAATATTACTGCCGCTTGAAATTTTTTTTTTGAACCAACGGAAAAGGAAGATTTTGGAAGAGGGGGCCCAGGGGGATAGTGATATCATCAGCCTCCCTAATGATGACCACCCCCCCCCTACCAAAGAAAGAGGAGTTGTAACACCCATTTCTTTTTTTAACCCCAAATTTAATATCGCCCCCAAAATTTTAAAAGGTAAAACTTCCGTAGGGCCGTGGATACTTTTTGGGCCGGAAAAGGGTTTAATTAATGACTTCTCCTAGTTTATCAAATTCCAATGAAAAAATTTTAAATTAAAACTTACTAGTTCAAGAGTTTGTGCGCTGGTTTTTTTTAAAAAAAATCCAGAGAAGGAAAAAATGTTTCCCCGTTTTTTTGGGAAGGCAAAAAATATGGGAAACAACTTAAACATTTATCGGAATTAACTTACGGATAAAAAAAAAACTTTAAACAATGTTCTTGAAGAGGAAAAGATTTGATGAAAAAAATTAAAATTCAAAATATGAAAAATTTTGAACCAAACTTTTAAATTTACAAAGCAAATCTCGCGTTGGTGATACGGAAAAACCCCCCGGGGCCAGGGGGGGATGAAGAAGGCTGGCAAGAAGATTCTGCGGAGACGACGAAACTGGTCCAGGGTACCAAACTGGTCGGTGGACTATTGTTTTGACCCCTTTTGGGTAATTTGGGTTTTTTTCCAAGGCCTTTGACGTGTGTATGATCTCAGGGGCCCCTTCTGTCTCAGTAGGTTTTCCCGTGGTAAAGAGCGAAAAATGATAGGAACGAAATTTTAAAAAGGGGGGCAAGGTACCGAACCCCAAATGATTAAATTTTTTAAATTTGAGTCAAAAAATGCAAAGATAGAAAAAAAATAAGCATCATCCATAAAAACTGAAAAAAAAAAAAACAAAAATTGGCAATAAAATTTCTTTCTGGTTTTAAATTTTTCCGTTTTTAAAATTAAAAAAAAAAAATGAGAAAAATTAAAAAGAACTAAAAAAAAACCCCCCCCAAAAGTTTGTTAAACGCAAATTTGAAATGAAAGCTTTTTTAATAAAAATGTACCGAAGAGTAAAAAGATTCAAAAAAATAAAAACAAAATATTTGAAATAAAAAATTCCTTTTTGCGATAGCCAGGTAATTTCAAAAAAAGAACCTCCCTTCTCCATGGTAGTAACTGAAATTTGATTCCAAATCAAAAAAACAAAACCCCACGGAATTAATAAAAATCATAAAAAAGGGAATTATTAAAGGAACAAATTTATGTTAGTAATTAATCGAGGTTCGGGGGAAAATTAAAAAAAAGGTACAACCTCCAAAACAATTTTCCCAAGGAAAAAAAAAAAAAAAATTTTAAAGAAGTTATGAAAGAAAAAAAATTGTTCCAGAGAGTTCCTTAAGGCGCAACTTCCCCCAAAAGTAAAACCCTTTCCAACAAATTGGAATAACCTGGTTTTGGGGGAAGCATAGTCCACTGGAAACACCAATTATCT